>BTHU01000019.1:19109086-19316586 GCA_036184795.1 Tokudaia tokunoshimensis
ATTATTAAAATAGTATTACCTTATACGGTATGAGCATCCTTTACTAAATATATTTTTCAGAATCTCATATAATTTATCTATGATCTTGAAGTGCCTCAGGTTATTCCTTGCAATTACAAGTTAACAATATTTGTAGACTCTCATAATCTACATGATATATCACAATCATTATATCTAAACTTGATAATAGCCTTAGTGTCTAACATAAATTGTGGATTTTATTTTTCATTTTGGCATATACTCTGATTTTGCACTTCTTTGTTAAATGCTTAGAAAGCAATAAGTAAAAGAAAATAAAGAACAAAGCATGAAAGAGGCAGCCTTTTCCCAAGTCATACCTCTAATATGGTAAATGATCAACATGCACAAATATTTTCTATGAAGTTTCATAGAGCAAATTTTTGAGGATTTGTTGCACTGATTTTTCATCTACTCATCTTTGATATTGTAACACTAAAGAAGATAGAAACATAAGTAAATGAATATAATTATTAAAAGAACTCATGGAATAGGTTAGAATTTTGCCTATCTATTTACTTTATAAATATCTGTTTATTTTCCAGTCTATGAACTAGAATACAAAGCACAAAAATATCTTGATGTCCACTCTCCTTCTAAGTGTCACAGTGGAGTTTTCATGTTGCTAAGACCGTTCAAAGCATGAATGTCCTTTCTAGAAAGTAAGTTCTAAAGCTAAAAGATTACAGACTTTCTTCATGTACTGTGCTTTTCTTTGGCATGATAACTCCAGATATTTTTCTTCTACAAACTGTCTGACAGGTATCATGAACTTATATCTCAGCATTAGTTGTCTTCCACATTTCCCACTTATAGATATTTCATTTATCATAACTTAAAGCAATGCTAAGCTTTTTACTACACTGTGGGTAGGATGCTAATCCTAAATTTTATTCTCTGAGATTGGATACCAATGTATTTTTACTAATCTTTTCATACGTTCTCAGTTTCAACAAACAGAGTAATTTTTCAATTGTTTCCATTCTCTGAGATCACCATGAAATTTGAGTAAATTATGTAAAATCCTCCTAGCCTTGCCATCTCTACGACACCTCCTTATTAGGTCCCCATTATCTATGTAATGAATGTCTAAATCTACCACAATATTCTATTCTCCTTTACTGGAACAATTGTATTACTAAAAATAAAACAGGCATATCTATATCAATCAAGAGCTGGAGATAGTGTTCCTCTAGAATGCATAAAGCTATAGGTTTTGTCCTGAGCACCACAAATTAGGTCATAAATCTCACACTAACAGAGCAAAAGGATGATCCTTATGGTGATAATTACGGTAGTTGATCCGTACATCTGCTCCAATGTTATGTGTAGCTGTTCATTCCCATTATTATCTTACAGCAATCATATAAAATTCTTGGTAGTTTTTTATATACCCAGAACAACTTTAAACCAAATAATTGATTAGTGATAAAATTTCAGTGTAGATAGATCATTCCTCAACCCCTCTTAGCTAATGCTGTCACCATCTTTACATTCTGTGATGTAATTAGACATGCTTTTAATCCTCATATTGCACCGAATTTTTTTATTCCTTACTTTCTTTGCTTGGTGAAATCCCATTCATTGTACTTATTTTTCCCTTTTCTCATATCAGTCTTTTCTATATGCAATAAACTTAAAATATATAAGAGAAGCATTTGTAGTTTTTTTTTCTTTCCCTGTAAAAGCAACTTTTATTCAGCAGGTGTAGTTCTCATCTTAGAGACATACTGCTGAGTAATCTCACCCTTTTTATTTCTTTCTCAACTCTGGCTGCCTTATTCAACTCAGCTGTTCTGGCTCAAACTACTCTCCAAGCTGACTGCCTCAATCTGACTTTTCTCAGCTTCTTACTGCATTGCTCTCCTTTGTCTCAAATTAACTCTGTCAATTTGTTCGAGTCTTCTGATTCCTTCTTATTCTTTGGCTTTACCTACCTCCACTGACCTGAACTGAACTACATGAACTAATAAACAAGCTCTACTCCACTGCACTCAGTGCACTGACAATTAGCTGACTGACTCAATTTCATTGCACTGAACTCAAATGACTGGACAAAACTGTCTGAATTCCACTCACTTAACTTTCTTCCAATTAGAAGTTACTTTTAAATAAGTCTACTTCCTTTTATAAACTAAACTTACCTACATTATTTGGAATTAAAAGTGTGTATTAAGGCTGTATCAGTATTCAAGTTGGATCACACAGATCTAAGTATTAGGATGTCATCTCTTGTCAGATCAGCCATGTTGCTGGATTGAAATTTCTCTATATTTCTCACTTGCTAACTTCTAAAAAGCTGAGAGTTATAAAATTGTTATATACATTATTTCTAGTTAATTTTTTGGTTATATGAATTTCAATCTAATATTAAACATAATTAAAATGTTAGTATAGATCTATACAGTTTATTCACCTTATTAAACTGAGCATACACATGTTTAGGTGAACATACAATGGAAAGAACTGGGAATTGTTGTTGAAAAGGTCTTTGCTATTATCACACTGTTTAAAAATTGAAAGCAATTGACAGTGAGTTCAGTTCACACAGGAACTGTCTTTGATACTTTTTTCTATATCCATAAATACAGGATCTACAAGTGTTATGCCAGGAAGCATTTATGAACACCAAGAGCCAAAAGACCACAAAGGAGTTGACTGCAGTGGAATTACATTAAGGCTTCTTTATTAAAAACTTGAGTTTGGGTTTATTCACTGCCATCCCACAGGACAATTTGATGAAGCTTCCCAAACTCACATCAGGACAAGCTTTTATAGAAAATGGAAGCAAGAGAGGGTGTATCTATTCTGGCAACCATCTAATTGAATGATTATTGCAAGCCAAGAGATGGGTGCTCTGAAACAAGACTGTATACAATCACAAATAGCCAGAAAGTACATCTGAAAAAATCAGACTAATCTTTCATTACTAGGAAGTAGCTAGAGAGCAACTAGAAAAGAATACGCTATGGAGTTCTTCCTGGTAAGTGGATATAGCTGTAGGTCAGGTTCTCAGGCATTTTTTCCCCTCTTAATATGAAAGCTGCTTTCAAGACGAAGTAGGCTTGGCCTCTCACTACCCTCTTTCTCTGGTAACTAGAAGGTCCAACGATGAGACTTAGGCTGTATAGGCTTCACTATGGAGTGACTGGTGGTGACTTTGTATCATCATAAGTTGAATAGTCTTAAGTCTTTCTTTTATGAAATGGACTAATTTGTTTAGAATCTTGGGGACAAAGATAAAGAGCAGAAGTAAAATGAGCAAGGGATTCACCATGGTAGATATCAGGGTCGTCAGTCATGGGGAGCATTTCAACCATGATTTAAACTAACCCAGTGAGTTTGTTGTTTTTGTTTTTGTTTTTTTCTCTCTGCCAGGACCTCTCTAACTTTGGTCATTGACTCTTTGACCACTCCAGAATGGTCAACATAAAAACAGTATTCTTCTTGGAAGGCCGCACATAGCCCTGCTTATTGCATAAATAGGAGACCCAGACCCTTCCTATTTTGGAACAGTACTTCTATCAGGGACCCAGAGAATCGTGGGGATGAGAGAATATTTTTTAAATCTCTTTATATCAATATCTATGGCCTCTTTTATACCACTGTAATGTTTCCTTTGTATATCCTTGGTTATTTCTTCAGGTTAGGGAAGTTGTCTTCTATCATTTTGTTGAAGACATTTACTGGCCCTTTAATTTGTAAATGTTTGCTCTCTTTCATATCTATAATCCTTAGGTTTGGTCTTTTCACTGTGTCCTGGATTTCCTGGATGTTTTGGTTTACATGCATTTTGTATTTTACATTTTCTTTGACAGTTGAGTCAATGCTTTCTATGGTATCTTCAGCACCTGAGATTCTTTCTTCTATCTCTTGTATTCTGTTGTTGTTTGCATCGATGACTCCTGATTTCTTTCCAAGGTTTTCTATCTCCAAAGTTGTCTCCATTTGTGATTTCTTTGTTGTTTCTACTTCTGTTTTTAGATTCTGGAGGGTTTTGTTCAGTTCCTTCACTCGTTTGTATGTGTTTTCCTATAATTCTTTAGGGGATTTTTGTGTTTCCTCTTTAAGGGCTTCTACATGTTGACCCATATTCTCCTGTATTTCTTTAAGAGAGTTTTGTGTTTCTTTTTTAAGGGCTTCTACCTGTTGACTCATGTTCTTCTATACTTCTTTAAGGGAGTTATACGTCCTTCTTGAAATCCTCTATCAGCATCATGAGATGTGATTTTAAATTCAGACCTTGATTTTCTGGTGTTTTAGGGTATCCAGGACTTGCTGTTGTGGGAGAACTTGATTCAGATGGAGCCTTGTTGCCTTAGTTTCTTTTGTTAATGTTCTTGTGTTTACCTTTTGCCATCTGGTTATCTCTGGTGTGAGCTGGTTTTGCTGTCTCTGATTGTGGCTTATCTGTCATGCAAGCCTCTATATCTTTGCTCCTGGGAGACCCTTTCTCTCTGTATACACAGGTATATAGGTACACCTGTGTGACCTGCTTTCTTGCAGTTGCTTTTGGGTATATAGCTTTGTGGCCCCGATCAGTTCTGGGTGTGGGCTGGAATCAGAAGACTCCTGTCCCAGGCTGCTTCTAGGCTCTTGTGTCCTCAGTGTTTCCAGCTGTTTCCTCTGAGCAGCAGGGGTGGTCCTACCTGTGCTGACTGTCCTCTCTGAACTCCTGGGAGGTTAGCTACCTCCTTGTGCCACTTGGATATGGTGTGCTGTGGCAGAGGATGTTCCCAAGCAGGAGACAGAAACCGGAAGTCTTCTGCCAGAGGTTTCTGGACATGATCCTCTGAGCTGCAGTGGTGGTTCTATTTGTGTTGTCAGGTCTCTTCCCACTCCTGTGTGGTTAGCTACCTCCCTGCACCACTTGGGTATGATGCTCTGTAGGAAAGAATGGTCCTAAACTGGAGACAGTAACGGGAAGCCCTGTGTAACTTCTTAATTACTTGCTGTATAGATATAAGAAGTCAACGTAAAGTGAGGATCTTAAATATACTGCCTAACTGCAGCCTCTACAATCATGTACCTCTATACAATTCTCTTTCCTTGCCTTACTTAAAACTATCTTTATATGTAGAGAGCCATATTGGGGTGCCATGCCACCTGGAAGGAACTTGACATTGACCAAGGTGAAGCCTGTGAGCTGGAATTCCTGTGCTAGTCATAATCCTGCTACACCTAGGGTGGAGTGAAGGTGAAGTTCATTGTTCCTCCAGGTCTACAAATTCCTGAATTAAGCAGGTGACCCGCTCAGCTGCCCGAGCAGTGGCATCAACGCCTGTGAACAGACAGTTCAGTTCTGCAGACCTGTTTCTAACCTTTGGGGGAAAGGGCTTTTTCTCCTTCATATATATATATATATATATATATATATATATATATATATATATATATATATATATATATTTGGAAAAGTCCATTAAACTTTGAGCTTGAGCAGGAAATATAGCCTTGGCTTCATATTTCTCTTGTCACCCCGTCGTTTTTTATTTCCAGTTCTCCATCCAGAGAACCCGATAATCTGTTCAACTAAACCTAAGGCCGTTTCAGATTGGCACCCTGAACATGGAACATGGAAATGTAGAGAACTGAGGTATGCTGTCTTGGGTGGAGCTCCACGGAAACAATAAAAAGGTTATGTATCCGGCCTGGGAAGCAACATAGAGTATTAATTTTAGCACTATAAATGTCAGTTTTTGAAGGCTATTGTTGCAGGGGTACAGAAGGGATACAGACTACTAGACTGATAAGCCCAATGCTGAGATCACCTAGGGTATGACAGCGAATTGAGATGGGGAATTCTGTTAGACAAATTATCCGTAGTCTAGAAATGCATCAGCCAAGTGAAATTGGGCATAAAATAAAGTAAAAAGAGCAAAAAACAACAACAGCAACAAAGGAAAAACAGATTTCAGAAACATGAGAGAGAAAGAGAGAAGGAAAATGGATTTTAAAAGTCTCCTAGGGACAAGGAGAAATATAAAGAGGTCTTTTTTCCTCTATGGACCTTACTGGAAAAATTGTTGGTACAATAAGAATGCTTCCCTCCCTATGTATTGTTTGCCTTTGGTGCACCAAAGGCAAACTTGTCCAGTTGTGTCTTTGTTTCGTTGTTTGAAAGGCTGTTCTATGTTTCATGTTGAAAGGAAAAAAAAATGGTAAAAACTTCATCTGCTGGTGGTGTATCTCTTAATACAGTCTCAGTTTATACAGTGGAGGCTGATTTACGCTGTGCCACATTTAGCTAGGTGCCAAGCACAGCTAGAGAGAAAGCTGCCTTTAAAAAGGGCTAGCAGCTTGCCAATTTCTAGGACAAGTGATCTGATGGTTATTTATCCAAGAAAAATCTATATAATTGTGATTATTGGATCCAAAGTGCCTTTTTTCTCTTGAAATTACAGCTAGAAAAAGAAAAATGTGTTTGGTTTAAATTTATATGATTTGTGGAGTTGCTTTATTTTTGTTTCTAATTGGTCTTAAAGGTATAAGTATGTTTTGCATGTCTTGACTAGAGTATTTGCCTATAGGTTATTTAAAAGATGTAATGTCGGTAACAAAAAGTTAGTTTAAAACTGGCAACTCAGGTTTGGAGCCATCTTAAGCAACACATGGGATGACTCAACCTAGGAAAAATAGGCCTCTAAAGATACTTCCAAATTGGCATAATGTTTTACGTGGATCTTATCCTAGATATTAGTCTTATAAGATATAAGATTTAAAAAAACGTTTTTTAATGAGATATTATAAGTTACACTGTCACGCATTCAAACATGAGAACTGGCAGACAAATTTTATAGTGTGAAAGTAATGTGTTTGCCATTGATTTTAAAGGGAATAGATGGTTTAAAATTGGGCTTTGCTTTTCAAAGTTGTAGGTATGTTCTAATATTGCAAGAGAAAATTAAGAATTACATTTAAAAACTGCCAGTGTACCATCAACTGCAGTTTGCAGTCTGATTGAAGGCTCATGATTCTTTAACATATTTTGTAATTAAGATGATTTCTAGAATGATAAAGGTTAAAAACAGCTGTGGCCAGTATAGGCCTGTTGCCACTTCTTCACAAGTATATTAGTTACAGTTGTAAAAGTAAAATTTAAACCAACATTAAAAAGGGGATTTCAGTGAGATTTTATTTGGTATCAAACATGCCTTTTTTTAAAAAAACTGTTTCAAAAAAAACCCTACTAAAAACAGTTGATAGATTTTTTTCTGGGAACCCTTAAATTATATGTTTCCTTTTATCATTCCAACCTCATAATATAGGGTCTGGTTGCAGGCTACTGCCCTGCACGACAGGTGGGTGTGGGTCTGGCCTTGGACAATAGGCTCATATTAGAAAATATTTACATTTGAGTTAAAGCAAAGCTCAGAGGTGCCTCAGTGTGCAGGCTTGTGAGGTACTGCTTTTGTCTTGCAAACCCCAGCTAAGGAGTTTCTGGCCAAAACAACATTCTTAAAGATTTATCCAGGTATGGTTCAAAATACAGTTCCCCTGCATGCAATAAGGACACACGCTCCACTATGTTCATAGCAGCCTTATTTATAATAGCCAGAAGCTGGAAAGAACCCAAATGTCCCTCAACGGAGGAATGGATTCAGAAGATGTGGTATATTTACACAATGGAATACTACACTGCAATTAAAAACAACGAATTCACGAAATTCCTAGGCAAATGGTCAGAACTGGAAAATATCATCCTTAGTGAGGTAACCCAACCACAAAAGAACACACATGGTATGCAGTCACTGATAAGAGGATATTAACCCAGAATTTTGGAATACCCAAGACACATTTCACATATCAATAGATTTCCAAGAAGATGGAAGGAGAGACCCCTGGTCCTGGAAAGACTGGATGTAGGGGAATACCAGGACAGAGAAGCGAGAGAAGGTTGAATGGGGAACAAAGGGAGGGAAGGGGGCTTATGGGCCTTTTGGGGAGGGAGGAAATGGGAAAGGGGAAATGATTTGGAATGGAAATAAAAAAAACTTAGAAAATAAAAAATAGATAAATCTCATTGAAATTTTGATTTCTCTGTCACCCCGTCGTTTTTTATTCCCAGCTCTCCATCCAGAGAACCCAATAACCTGTTCAATGAAACCACAGGTGGTATCATTTATAGACCAGACTATATACTTGGACTCTCAGAGATCTTTCCATGAGGCATTACACCATGCACCATGTTTATCTAAGACTAAAATTCATATATACAGAAACATAAAAGGAACCAAATATATGGGTCTGTGTGTGTGTGTGTGCGTGTGTGAGTGCGTGTGTGTATGTGTGTGTTTAGAGATGGATAGATTCAGTCATAGATAGATAGATAGATAGATAGATAGATAGATAGATAGATAGATAGATAGATAGATAGACTTTGAGAGTTGCTGAAGGAAGACCCCATTTTCTAGTAGTATACAAAAGTAGATAGTGTTTATTCTGCAGAAACAACCAGCATGACGGGGTCAACCATTCAACAAAATGAGTATGACAACAGAAACTTACAGGTTCTTTTTTTGCAAGGTTAGGGGAATTTTCTAGAATGGCTAGGCAATCTCTAACATGATAGTCTAAGAGTGCAGTAGAGCAGTATTAGTACATTTTTGAATGGTTTCTATATTAGCTATATTATATTTGGTGAGACCTTAATGAATTCCAGGAACTGACACAATTCGCGACTCATTATTTCTGTTTTCCAGATGTCCAAGGAACTGACTCAGCACAAGGTCCGTCCTTCCTCTCTGTCAAAGTCAAATGTCAAGGCCACTATTCACTAACAAACTATTGTTTGTGGCTTTCCTGAGAAGCCTTGCTTCTTTGGGAAACTGAAACTTAAGGCCTTATGGCTGTCTGTTCCAAAATTGAATAGGTTAGTTACTCTACTACCTATCTATCTACCTATCTATCTACCTACCTATCTATCTATCTATCTATCTACCTACCTACCTACCTACCTACCTACCTACCTACCTACCTACCTACCTACCTATCTATCTATCTATCTATCTATCTATCTATCTATCTATCTATCTATCTATCTATCTATCTATGAACAAATGTGTATATATCTATATCTACATGAACACACACACATTTTTATATATTTAGGTACAATTCAAGATCTGGTAAGGCTGAAAAGAATTTAGGATGGTAAAACCATATTTGAAGTAATTTCAAACTGTATTCTTAGTTTCATATTAATCACTGCCCATGGTTTCATCATATAGAGCACTTTTGTCACTTTTGTTCACTAAAACTGTGAGGTTCAAGGTGTTACTATACTTATGGAAAATTTTTTTAAAAAGTACACTAGAAAGTTGTGAAGTCCTAATTAGGAATATAGTTAAGCATTCATCTTATTGAGTTCTTTGTAGTTGAATTTTTGCTACGTTGTGCATTGTTTTTCTTCTTATTTTTCCATTCTTTCAAACTCCTAACAGTAGATAGAAAAACAAAAGGATAGGGCAGGGGGAGTTAAGACTTTCCTGAGTAAAGTAAGGATTATGAAAGGGGATGATATTATCTTTAGACTATTTCCTGCTGATTAGGGGCATCAAGTTTGATGTTCTCTGTCATATCTAATTTCATTTTTAAAATTAATCATTCTATTCATTTACATCTCAAATGATATCCCCTTTTCAGGTAGAGATGAATCCTTCTAAAGCGTGATTTGATATTGTTGCTCCTATGTGTTTTTGGTGTTATAATTTTATTTATTTCATTATTATTTTATTATTTTATTTATTACATCTCACATGATTTTCCAGTGATTTGGTTTTTTTAAATTATTTTCTGACACAAATACTTTCAGGTTAGCAGGCTTTTCTCAACCTGCATCCATGTGTTTCATGATTTCTTTAGTATGCAATCAACCTCACTGAATCACTCTTTGAAAAAACTAGTAAAGTCACTTCTGAAGTAAACCCATAGCAATCAGAAAGTAGAACAAGACAGAAAGACAGGTTCTCTGCTATTTTGGGCATAACACTGTCATTGCATTATTAGTGTTTCATTTCACTTCTACTTCAAACCATGTTCCATTACGAACAAAAGTGATGAGAGTAATATTCTCCCATGTTCAGTGAAACAGTTATTTATGCCAAAGTACCAAATTTCTTCGTTTTCAGTAACATGATATGATTGGCCCATTGAGAAATTCAGCCAGAAATTAAGGAAAATGCATTTTGCAGTCTCAGTGTTTTTATGTTATTATGAATTACACTGTGTCCAGGATCTGCATATAGTACTAAAGGAAATCTTATTGTGAATTTGAATTTATGCCCCAAACCTGTCAACTACAAAGTATCAAAATGCTGCAAGCAAGCTTTACTAAAATCAACAAGGTAATAAAATCAATAGCAATGTGACCTAAATACAGAATTGTGCAAGAACTGTTAAATTTTGGTCTGTTATAAGAAAAATATTTCATCCTAAACAATGTAATGTTAGCTTGATAAAAAAAAATTGTTCTGGAACACATACAACCTGAACTACTGCTTATCATGGAAAGTAAACTCTTCCTACTCTCTCAGTAAGTGTTGAGATATAGAAAAATTAAATGCAAAAGCAATATTTCCCATTTCAGAGTTCACAGGACAACCTGTCTTTGGGAACCACATGAATCTGCACAATGAATATGTCATTGCTTGTCAATTCCATTATAATTCTGTGTGGATAAAGCCCACTAATTTATGATTCTTCCTATTGATATATTTTGTAGTTATTCTTTTTACACTATTATATAACATTTTACTACAGTAATTTTATGTCACCTTTTCTTATTTTTCTCTTTACCAACTCTATTTCCTCATTTATACAAAACTCTCTTCAGGATGCGCTTTCTTTTCTCTTAATAGCCTGCTTTCAGATTTTACTTCCCAAATATTTATAACATTTAAGTTTTTAATGAGGAAACAGGCATAATAATGATAAATATATGACTATGAATCTCTAAGTTTCAAAGAAAGTTCAAACACAAGGATGTCAGAACTGCAAAATAAAAAATAACAATTATCGGAGGAATAAATACTTTAGACAACAGATGAATGTCAGATATATATATCATAATATAATAAATTAATAAAAATAATATTAATATTAATTAATTATTAATATTAATAAACATAATATAATAAATTAATATTATTTGTATGTTTATTGTTAAACTATGAAGATTTGTAATTTTCCAGGGAAAAATCTTAAAAAATATAAGACAGTCAGAAAATTTTTTTTAAATACATAGCCTAGTATAGTTCTCATATACTAGTGAACACATTCATCTTCAAAACTTACTTTAATTTAGGTTTTAGTTTGAAATTTATTAATTAATAAAAGTAATTATTTACTAACTTCCACTAAGTAATAAATAAGTAAAATCATAATGATATTTTAAAGATGTTTAACTGTAATATACCATTTTTATGTTTTGATCATAATTACTACTTCAGCAATCAACACTGTAGAAAGTCATACTTAAAAGGACCTTGAGATTATCCCTCCAGTCTACCTAGATAAAATGTAAAAGGCTATGGTAATGCTTTCTCCACAATTAGGTGAGCATAATTATAACTGCCATCTTGAGTTACTTTTAACATGTCGACTGTTCCTTTCTAGGCAATATAAATATAACTTGTGGATCCATGCAATTTCTAATTATTTTATTCACAGAAGATATAGAGGTGTCTTTGAAATTTTAGTATTTTTTCTATCACCTTCAGGTTAAAAGACAGCATTGTCGGACAATGTATATAGGTTTAGAAACGTATTCCACAATCTCATTTTGACTTGCCTTTTTTCATTCTCTATTTAGTTATTTTTCCATGGTTGATTGTAATAGTACACACACACACACACACACACATATATGTGTGTGTGTATATCCATATATATATATATATATATATATATATATATATATGGAAAGAGAGAGAAATGTAAAAAGATCATATTCTTTCCACATTCTTTTAGGTACTCCAACTTACTAACCTGAGGTAATGTTATGATTCATTTAAAATTTCAAATAGGTTCATTAATTCAATTTATTAATATTTCTAGCCACAGTTCTTGGCTACTATCACAATCCAAAAGTCATATTAATTTAGTCTTTAAGAAATATAATACTATGCTGGTAAAACTGTATATGTTCCTAGAGCTTAAAACATTAGTATTGTTACTCTAAAATTGAGTTCCTAAGAAAATAAAAATGTTAATAAATTAATTCTAATATTGTAACAATGATTCATTCACCATTTTCTTTTCTAACTAGTCATGTTGTAGTCAATTTGTTGATAATACCTATATATTAAATACATTTTAGTCAGATTGTATTGTATTCATGTACATGTCATTAGATATTTTAAAATGTATAGTCTACACTCTTAAGAACTTACTTAAAAAATTGAATATTGGAATTTTTAGGGTCTATTGATCAAAACTGCATAATACATATCAAGAATATTTTTCTACTGATTAGAATTTAAAGTAAAATTTTAAAAATGTAGCCATGTGATGGAGGTCAAAAAATTGGACTAACAAGCAAGGAATTTATTTTTTTTAATTTTAGTTTTTTATTGCATATTTTCTTTATTTACATTTCAAATGTCATTCTTTTTCCCCATTTCCCAACCAGAAACCTCCTATCCCATCCTTCTCGCCCTGATTCTATGAGGGTGTTCCCTAACATACCCACCTACTCCTGCTTCCCCACTCTGGAATTCCCCTACTATGGGCCATCACAGGACCAAGGGCCTCTCCTACCACTGATGGCCAACAAGGCTATCCTGTGCTACATATGTAGCTGGAGTCATGGGTCCCTTAATGTGCATTATTTGGTTGGTGGTTTAGTCCCTGCGAGCTCTGGGGGTGGGGAGATCTTGTTGGTTGATACTGTTGTTCTTCCTATAGGATGACAAATCCCTTCAGTCCTTTCTCTAACTCCTTCATTGGGGAAACCGTGCTCAGTCCAGTGATTGGCTCAGAGCTTCTACCTCTATTTGTTGGGCTCTGGCAAAGATCAGAAGACAGCTATATCAGGCACATGACAGCAAGCATTTTGTTGGCATCCACAATAGTGTCTGGGTTTGGTGACTGTATATGGGATGGATCCTCAGGTGGGGCATTCTCTGAATGGCTTTCTTCAGTCTCTGCTATATTCCTTGTCTCCATATTCCTTCCATGAGTATTTTTCCCCCTTTTAGGAAAGATGAAAG
Source organism: Tokudaia tokunoshimensis (assembly GCA_036184795.1). NCBI lineage: Eukaryota > Metazoa > Chordata > Mammalia > Rodentia > Muridae > Tokudaia > Tokudaia tokunoshimensis. Next base: position 19,122,316 of record BTHU01000019.1, read on the forward strand.
CATCCACATTTTGGTCTTCCTTCTTGAACTTCATGTGCTTTGTGAATTGCATTTTGGGTATTCCAAGTTTTTGAACTAATATCCACTTTAACAAGTTATCAGTAAGTGCATACCTTGTGTGTTCCTTTGTGACTGAATTACCTTACTCAGTATGATATTTTTTAGTTCCATCCATTTGTCTAAGAATTTCATGAATTTATTGTTTCTAATAGAGGAGTAGTACTACATTGTTAGCACATTTTCTGTATCCATTCCTCTGTTGAAGGACACCTGGGTTCTTTCCAGCTTCTCGTTATTATAAATAAGACTGCTATGAATATAGTGGGGCATATGTACTTGTTGGAGCATCTTCTGGGTATATGCCCAGGAGTGGTATAGCTGAGTCCTCAGGTAGTACAATGTACAGTTTTCTGAGAAACCACTAGACTGATTTCCAGAGTGGTTGTATGAACTTGCAATCACACCAACAATGGAGGAGTATTCCTCTTTCTACACATCCTGTCCAGCATTTGCTTTCACCTCAGTTTTTTTTGTTTGTTTTTTTTTTTTTGCATTTTTAATTGGTTGGAATTTTTTTTATTGTTTTTATTTTATTTTCTATATTCTTTATTTACTTTCAAAATGATTTCCCCTTTCCCAGTTCCACCCTCCCTGAAAGTCCCATAAGCCCACTTCCCTCCCCCTGCTCCCCATTTGCCTAAGAATTTCATGAATTCATTGTTTTTTATTGCTGAGTAGTATTTCATTGTGTAAATATACATGGAAAATATCTCTGAAAAATTGAAGAAATATATAGAAAAACACGTTAAGATTGACTATTTCATGGAAAAATTATACAGATAAAATGGTAGGCATAAAAATATTTCTAAGTTGATTGAAAGTGAAATTATAAAAATTGTCTGATAAAATTGAAAATCTACAAGGAAAATACTTCTGATAAAACTCAAAAAATATATGGAAAAACACATTAAAACTGACTATTTCATGAAAAATTATACAGATAAGATAGTAGGCATAAAAATATTCCTAAATTGATTGAAAGTAGAGGTAAAAAATATTTATTGATAAAATTGAAGATTTACATGGAAAATATTTCTGATAAAATTGAAAAAAACATATGGAAAAACATTAAAATTGAAGATTATCATGGAAAATTATAAGGATAAAATGGTAGGCATAAAAATAGTTCTAAGTTGATTGAAAGTGTAATTATAAACATTTTCTGATAAAACTGAAGATTTACATGGAAAATATCTCTGATAAAATTGAAGAAATATATAAAAAACGTGCCTAGATTGAGTATTTCATGGAAAAAATATACTGATATAATGGTATGCATAAAATATTCCTATATTTTTTGAAAGTAGAATTATAAACACTTTCTGATAAAATTGAAGATCTATAAGGAAAATATTCCTGAAAAAAATTCAAGAAATATATAGAGAAACATGTTAAAACTGATTATTACATGGAAAATCATACAGATAAAATGGAAGGTATAAAAATGTTCCTAAGTTGATTGAAAGTAAAATTATAGACATTGTCTGATAAAACTGAAGATCCACATGGAAAATACTTCTGACAAAATTGAAGAAAAATACAGAGAAACGTTAAAATTGAAGATTATCATGGACAATTATACCGACAAAATGGTAGGCACAAAAACATTCCTAAATTGATTGAAAGTGGAACTACAACCCCCCCCCCGACTAAACCAAAGATCTACATGAAAAACACCTCCGACAAAATCGAAGAAATACACAGAAAAAAAATGTTAAAATTAAAGATTATCATGGAAAATAATACAGTCAAAATGGTAGACACCAAAAGCATTACTGAATTGAAAGAGGAGTCACAAACATTTTCTGATAAAATCGAAGATCCACATGAAAAACATCTCTGTTAGACTATGTTTTTTGTTGGGGAATTGTGTCTATTGACGTTATAAGATGTTAAGAAATAGTGTTTGTTGCTTCCTGTTATTTTTGATGTTCTTTTTATGTTTGTGTGGTTACTTTCTTTTGGGTTTGTTGGAAAAAGATTACTTTCTTGCTTTTTCTTGGGTGTAGTTTCCCTTCTCATGTTGGCGTTTTCCATCTATTATCCTTTGTAGGGCTGGATTTGTGGAAAGATATTGTGTAAATTTGGTTTTATCATGAAATATCTTGTTTTCTCCATCTATGGTAATTGAGAGTTTTGCTGGGTATAGTAGTTTGGGCTGGCATTTGTGTTCTCTTAGGGTCTATATGAGATCTGCCCAGGATCTTCTAGCTTTCATCATCTCAGGTGAGAAGTCTGGTGTAATTCTGATAGGCCTGCCTTTATAGGTTACATGACCTTTTTCCCTTATTGCTTTTAATATTCTTTGTTTAGTGCATTTGGTGTTTTAATTATTATGTGCCGGGAGGACTTTCTGTTCTGGTCCAGTCTGTTTGGAGTTCTGTAGGCTTCTTGTATGTTCATGGACATCTCTGTCTTTATGGTAGGGAAGTTTTCTTCTATAATTTTGTTGAAGATATTTACTGACCCTTTAAGTTGGAAATCTTCACTCTCTTCTATACCTATAATACTTAGGTTTGGTCTTCTCATTGTGTCCTGGATTTCCTGGATATTTGGCTCAGGAGCTTTTTGCATTTTGCATTCTCTTTGACTGTTGAGTCAATGTTTTCTATGGTATCTTCAGCCCCTGAGATTCTTTCCTCTATCTCTTGTAATCTGTTGTTGATGCTTGAATCTATGACTCCTGAATTCTTTCCAAGATTTTCTGTCTCCAGAGATGTCTCACTTTGTGATTTCTTTATTGTTTCTACTTCCATTTTTAGATCCTGGATGGTTTTGTGCAATTCCTTCACTTGTTTGTTTGTGTTCTCCTGTAATTCTTTAAGGGATTTTTGTGTTTCCTCTTTAAGGGCCTCTACCTGTTCACCCATGCTCCCCTGTATTTCTTTCCAGGATTTTTGTGCTTCCTCTTTAAGGGCCTTTATCATTTGACCCATGTTCTCCTGTATTTCTTTAGGGGAGTTATTTACGTCCTTCTTGATGTCCTCTAACAGCATTGTGAGAAGAGACTTTAAATCCAACGCTTGCTTTTCCGGTGTGCTGGGGCATCCAGGGCTTGCTGTGGTGGGAGAACTGGACTCTGATGTTGCCAAGTAGCCTTGGTTTCTGTTGGTAGGGTTCTTGAGCTTGCCTTTCTCCATCTGGTTTTCTCCGGTGTTAATTGGTCTTGTTGTCTCTGGCGGGAGCTTGCCCCTCCTATGGGCCTCTAAACCTGTGTCTGTACTCCTGGGAGATCTCAGTTTTTTAATCTTAGCCATTCTGTCTGTTGTGATCTGGAATCTCAGGGATTTTTTTGATTTGCATTTCCTTAATGACTAAGGCTGTTGAATATTTCTTTGGGTGCTGTCTGCCATTTGATATTCCTCAGTTGAGAATTCTTTGTTTAGCCCTGTACCCCATTTTTAAATAGGATTATTTGTTTCTCTCGAGTCTAACTTCTTGAGTTCTTTGTAAATATTGGATATTAGCCCTCTATTGGATTTAATATTTATAAAGATATCTCCCTAATCTGTTTGTTACCGTTTTGTCTCATTGACAGTGTCTTTTGCCTTGCACAAGTTTTGTAATATTATGAGGTTGCATTTGCTGTTTATTGATCTTAGAGCTTAAGCCATCCATGTTCTGTTCAAGAAATTTTCCCCTGTGGCCATGCTTTTGAGGCTCTTCTCCACTTTCTCTTCTATTAGTTTCAATATATCTGGTTTTATGTGGAAGTCCTTGATCCACTTGGACTTGAGCTTTGTACAAGTTCCTAATAATGGGTTGATTTGCATTCTTTTTCATGCAATGCTCTCCTTTTTCCACTGGATGTTTTATTCTTCTTTGTCAAAGATCAAGTGGCCATGGGTGTGTAAGTTCATTTGTCTTTAATTCTATTCCACTGATCTACCTGCCTGCCTCTGTAACAACACCATATAGTTTTTATCACTATTGCTCTGTAATACAGATTGAGGTCAGTGATGATGATTCACCCAGAAGTTCTTTTATTGTTGAGAATCGTTCTTGCTATCCTGAGTTTTTCGTCATTTCAAATGAATTTGAGAATTGTTCTTTCTAACTCTATGAAGAATTGAGTTGGAATTTTGATGTGGATTGTCTTGAATCTGTTGATTGTCTTTGGCAAGATGGCAATTTTTACTATATTAATCCTGCCGATCCATGAGCATGGAAGTTCTTTCTATATTCTGAGATCTTTGATATCTTTCTTCAGAGACTTGAAGTTCTTGTCATATTGATCTTTCACTTGCTTGGTTAGAGTCACACCAAGATACTTTGTATTGTTTGTGACTATTATTTTTCAGCCTGTTTATCCTTTGAGTGGAGGAAGGCTTCTGAGTCAATTATGTATTTTATTACAGACTCATGGATGGGTGCTTTCTTTAGCTCTTTGTTTTTTGTTATTTCCACATGGTCCTAAAGCAAGACTAATCAAGATGAGATGTCTAGGATGTGGCTCTGTAGATTCCTAAGATCCCCATAAAAGAAGTTAGATGAAGAGGATCAGGAGAAGGAGGAGGAGCAGGCTGTCGAAGAGGAGGCTAGTCTATCACACAGTCACAATAATTTTGGTAGTCAAAAGGAGAAGCAGTCAAGCAACGAGAGGAGAAGAGAGGAGCTAAAGTTGTGAAATTGGAAGAGAAGGAGAAAGGGAGAGTGTGATAGGGGAACAATACAGTTTTGTGTTTCATAAAATATCACATCTTAGACAAAGCTGTGCTCCTGTCTCCACCTCCAGCCATCAGGTTTACTGAATTCCACTCAGTCAGGTTGTTCGTTGTTGACATTGTGTGTTGAAAGGATTTATTTTATTTATTTTCATTTTGTAACATCAGGAGAATTGAGAAATATCCAAGAGTCTGAAAAATATTGATTTGTTTCCCCTTTCCTTACAAGTTATTTTTGATTTGTTAAAATGGGATTTGTCAATCTCTAACATCTAAAATTCTAAAATTTTTGCCTCAACTTTTAGTTCTGTATCCCTGAAGCTATTCTTTGAGTGTCTGACTGCCATTCAAGTTATGTTATTGAAGTAAGAATATTTACCAGAATCACTTCCAGATAACAATGATTTTTGAATAGTTCCATTCAATTTGTTTAGTATGTACAAAATAGGATCCAATAATGCCCAGAGGCCAAAACCCATAGTTTTATGCACATAGCTATTCTTGCTGTGTCTTCCATCTTCCAACTGAATTCCTAGAAGTATTCAGTTCATTTTTATTGTTAATATAATTTTAAAGCTTCCTGTGAAAGAACTTGAGTCCAAATTTTCAGGCCAATATATGATTTTTAATAAAATCTTAATTGAATATTCATGCTAAATTTCATAGGAAGCATAATAAGATGTACATGGTCAACTTTGACCAATATAAAACATATTACAAGCAGTAGTTAAATTGTATTTTCATAATTCAAAAACTTTTCATTCATCCAGATATGTGACCAAAAACAGAGCCTGTGAAATATACATAGTGTATTATTAGTTTTTTGTGTTTGACATCAATTTTAATTTTTGATGTTTTTTTTTGGTTTCTGGGCATTGCTGGAACCTACTTTGAACATATTAACTACTACTCAGATATTAAGAACTGGGAATCCTGACTTTTGCAGGCAAATGGATGGAACTAGAAAATATCATCCTGAGTGAAGTAACTCATACCCAAAAAGACATGCATGGCATGTACTCACTAATAAGTGGATATTAGTGAAAAAAGTACTTAATATCCAGTATACATTGCATGGACCTCAAGAAGGTTAACAAGCCAAAGGGACGAAGTGAGGATGCCTCAATTCTACTTGGGAGGTAGAAAAAAGTAATTACAGGGTGTTGGGGGGCACATAGATGGAGGGACCTTGTGGGAAAAGGGAACAGGGAGGGGAAGAGGGGTACATGATCAGGTATTGGGGGGAATAGGACTGAATCCCTGAGGACCAGCAGAAAGAATGCAAGTGGGAAACATTGGGAAATACTAAGTAGGGGGGGGCATCTAGGATGTACCAGAGACCTGGGAAGTGAGAGACTCTCAGGACTCCAAGGGAAGGATGAAATGCCCAACAGTGGGGAGCGGTAACTTGTAGAGTCCACCTCCAGTAGAAAGACAGGGCATCAAGTGGAGGAATGTGCTTGCCATCCCACAGTCAAAACCTCTGACCCAGAATTGTCCTTGTCTTAAAGAACTGCAAGGTCAAGAATGGAGAAGCACCTGAGGTAAAGGAGGTTCAGTGACTGGCTTACCTTGGTATCTATCTCAAAGGTAGGCTCCAAAGCCTGACACAATTGCTTATGCTCTGGTATTCTTACAAGCAGATTAGGCAGTGAGACACAGATATGTACACCAAACCAATGGGCAGAAGCTGGTTACCTCTGTGGCTGAATTAGGGAAAAGCTGAAGAGGAAGGTGACCCTAGAAGACCAGCAGTTTCACCTAACCTGGACCCCTGAGATTGCTCAGACACTGAGCCACCAATCAGGCAGAATACAGCAGCTGATATGAGGACCCCAACACACACAGCAGAAGAATGCAGTGAGAGAAAATGCAGTTAGTCCTCAAGTGACTTGAGACCCCAGGAAGTGTGAAGGTAAGGTTGGGTGGAGGTGGGGAGGTAGGGACATCCTCTTCGAGATGGTGGGGGGAGGCGAGGTACAGAATATGAAGCAGTCAGAGGGTAGAGCAGGAGATGGATAAGATCTGGACTGTAAAAAAAAGGATTAAAGAATAATAAAAATATCAAAATTTCAGTAAAAGAAAGAGCCAATTTTTATTACTCATTGGTCTATAATCTGAGCTGATGTGTGCCATGTAGCCTTTGGTGAATTGACAATGAATTCTCAGAAAGGCCACGGTGGAAAAAACTACCCAATATTACAGGTCAGTGCTGCTGAAATGCCTAGTTTGACTTGGTATTAATTTTTAGTCACTATGAATTCAGGAATCTGATCGTCAAATTTTCACAATCTCCACATTTATCTACACTATCCCATATGGGTGTGTAACACACAGTTTAACAAGCTGGGCTCTAAGAAGTTTATCAAATTAATGTAAAGAACAAATATTTTTTGAGATGGGGTTTCTCAATGTAGTGATGGCTGGCCTGAAATTTAAGATGCTCTTGTCCTTTCCAAGTGAGCACTGTGACTGAAGGCATGAGCCACCATGCTCAGCCCAAATGATAAGCATTTAACATTATTTTATGAATAAACATAACTGTGTTTCAATTACAACAGATGGGGTCTTATTTAGATTGGTGACTAACAGATATTTTCTCTTAAATTAACATATCAAAATATAAAGAAAATGTAATATAATATAATAAAATATGGAATTTATTGAAGGAAAGTAGGACCATATACAGTGTTGAGAAGTAGGAGAAAGTATACAGTAGGAGAAAGTATAATCAAAACAAGTACTGTAAACTTTTTAGAATTTTCATAATCTTAATTCAAAATGTAAACAAACAATATTATTTCAAAAGAAATATGAAAAGTCTTCACTTAAAATAAGAGGTTTATGATTTATGAAATATATTTTAAAGCATATTTATTTAGATGGATATTAGTTACAGTTTGCTGTTGTCTTTCTGCTTACACTGAGGATTTTCACTGTTATAAGGAAGGATCACAACAAATTCATACATAGCACAATTAAGTGAATACAGATATTTTCTCATTACCATTTTGTTATAATATTATTAAAATTCTCCCAGGTTTCTTACAGGTACTAAAAGTGTAAGATAGAAATTGCCACTAGACTTAAATGTAAATAGATTTTACTTTTGAGTATACACATGGAGAATGAATAAAAGTCCATTCCTACTTTTCTCACAACAGTACACAGACAGGAAAGTTTGATCTGGTGCCATGAAAGCTAATGAGGAATGTGTAAATGGCAATCCAATTTCTATTAATACGGACTAAACAAGTGCTTTTGGAATTGGGATTAAGGTCACTCTTTAGTTAAGCTGTTATACTATGCCTTTAATTTTTTAATCGTTCTTAAATCATATTATATACAAATAAGGACTTAAAATAAAAGATACTACCTAGAAATTTGGTCATATATTACTTATTAAATTATAGGTGTAAGTAAATGTTTGACTGTGAACATTAAGCTTTCTAAATCACTTATTGCTTATAATAATATTTTCATTCAATATGATATAGGAATTGAAATTAAAGAGAACAGTCTATGACTCCAAGTCCTGAAATTTGATTTGTATCTAATTTATTTTTTGCTTTCTATATTTTGTGGAAGTATGACTGAATAAAAGTTTTAGTTGAAACATGATATTGTGAGTTTTGAAACTATACCTAATTTTGCAATAAATATTAAAAAAATAGACTATACTGGTTAAGTGAATTCACTGAAGTTCATTTATTAAGTCCATGCAATACAATTCTGTATCTGACAACTGATTCAAAATATGACTGTTTCTAAGTTTTCATATATTTTTCAAATAAATCTACATAGATATAACCCAATTATTGTTCTTGTTTTAAAGAATAGAAAAATATATTAGAGTCTATAATTTAAATAAAAAAACTTGGGAGAATGGCACTGTTCTCAATTTACATTTCATCATTTTATACCCTATCTTAGATAATTTTGTGACTTCTGAAAAATTCTTAGTGTATGCTGATGATTGTACAACTTAATTAAAAATTTTACATTTTTTGAAATAGTTTATAGAACCATTTTTAGATTTTTAAGATCATTTTTATTTATGGCAGCATTAAGAAAGTAAAGGGCTCCTAAATGGGCAAACCCTTTCATTGTAAGTAAATATACGGCTGGGAGAAATCTATTAAGCTATCCACTTTATTTAATCACTTTGACTAATTCTTAATATGATTAAAATGATGAGTTCAAACCCAGGTGTTAGAGAAAGGCAGATCAAACAAGAAGTAGTGGACTTAGTTTTAATTGTTAAAAAATAATATTTTTTTAAAAATTTCATTTTGTTTAGTTTTTTTTATGTACATGGTTTCATTTGTTTTCATATAATGTGTTTCACTTTAAAGTAAATTATGATAACATAAGAAAAAGAAAAATAAGAAAAAGCACAATGAAAACTGAAATACCACCATTATTGTCAGTAGAATTAGATAAATAGTTTGAAAGTGCTTAACAAATGAAAATTTAGTGGGATGATATTTGCAATCGACAATGAGGAGAGACTATAAATATTTATGGACTAAATATCACAGCCTTTATACACATAATGCATTCATAGCAAAGTGTCAAAAGGTAATGGATGAAACACAATAGGAATTGGTGTAGTTAACTTTTTACTGACTTGTGTCAAATTATGTAGAACTAAAGGTAGAATAAAAATTTACAAAAAATATTTTCATATTATGTGAATCAACTCACTTGTGTTACTGAAAGAAAAGACTATGCATGTGTCAAAGCAATAAAAAGGGGAAGGGGAGGAGTAAATCCATAGAAACCATAATTCTCTTCTTAAAGGCATAAGAGGTAGGTGTTTATTCTGGAGTCATTTGAGAGACCCTGACTGAGTATCACAGAATTCGATTACCCCAAATTCCATGTTCCAAGGTAAAAGAACTTCCATGAACATTTTTATAGTTTTATACAGCAAAGAAAGGCATAAAACAAAAATGAGTTCAAAAGATATTTGTGGATACATCAGAGGTAGAGATATAGTGAGATGGGTGATCTATGGGATCATGATGCTCCCTGGTGACACTATTAGCTTTTGGATTGGTGAATGTTTCTACTACAAGTCAATAGATTTAAAAAAGTGTTAATTTTGATACAAAGGGTCAAGGATGGCTGTTATATAGAGTCAGCCCAAGATAACATAACTAGAATTTTTGAACTGAAATATTTGAATCTATCCAAAGCACTGAAATTTTATTTGGCCAGTTGGTCTCTAGACACAGCTTATTTTCAGGATTTTTCATTCATAGTTAGAAAAATATGTGTATAAGATTATTAGAATCTTGGGTATTTGGCACTTTTTTGGCTAATATCTACTTATTAGTATGTACATACTATGCATGATCTTTTATCTGAGTTACTTCACTCAGGATGATATTTTCTAGCTCCATTCATTTACATGCAAAACTCAGGATATCCTCATTCTTAATAGCTGAGTAGTTTTCCATTGTGTAAATGAAGCACATTTTCTGTATCCATTCTTCTGACATGGGACATCTGGGCTGTTTCTAGCTACTGGATATCACAAACAAGGCCACTATGAACATTGTGAAACATGTGCCCCTGTGACATGGTGAGGCATCTTTTGGGTATATTCCAAAGAGTGGTATTGCTGGGTCTTCAGGTAGATCTATTTCTAATTGTCTGAGAAACCACCAAACTGATTTCCAGAGTGGCTGTACCAGTTTGAAGACCCACCAGCAATAGAAGAATGTTCCTCTTTCTCCAAATCCTTGCCAACATGTGCTGTCACCTGAGGTTTTGATCTTAGCCATTATGATTGGTATAAAGTGGAATCTCAGGGTCATTTTGATTTTCATTTCTTTGATCACTAACTACTTTGAACGTTACTGTGGGTGTTTTTCAGCCATTCAAGATTCCTTTGTTTTGAATTCTTGGTTTAGTTCTGCACCCCATTTTTTGATTGGGTGATTTGCTCTTTTGGTGGTTAACTTCTTGATATCTTTATATATTTAAATATTAGTCCTCTATCAGATGTGGGTTTAGTGAAGGTTTTCCCAATCTGTAGACTGCTGATTTGTCTTATTGGTTATTTCTTTTGCCTTACAGAGGCTTATCAGTTTTATGAAGTCACATTTATCAATTCTTGATCTTAGAGCATGAGCCATTGGAATTCTTTTTAGGAAAATTTCCCCTATGCCAATGAGTACAAGGCTCTTTCCAACTTTTTCTTCTATTAGATTCAGTGTTTCAGGTTTTATGTTGAGATTCTTGATCCACGTGGACTTGAACTTTGTTCAAGGTGACAAATACGGGTCTATTTTCCTTTTTCTACATATTGACAGCCAGTTAGACCAGCACCATTTGTTGAAAATGCTTTCTTTTTTCCAATGTATATTTTTTGGCTTCTTTATCAAAAATCAAGTGGCTGTAAATGTGTGGTTTTATTTCTGGGTTTTAAATTCTATTTCACTGATCAATGTATCTGTCTCTGTAAAAATACCATGTAGTTTTTTTTTTTTTTTTTATCACTATTGCTCTGTAGTAAAGCTTGTGGTCAGGGATGGTGAATTTCCCCAGCCATTCTTTTATTGCTAAGTATCATTTTCAGTATTCTGGGTTTATTTATTTATTATTATTTTTTTTGCCTTTCCAGATGAATTTGATAACTGCTTATTCCATGTCTTTGAATAACTTTGTTGGGATTTTGATGGGGGCTGCATTGAATCTGCAGATTAGCTTTGGTAGGATGGCCATTTTTACTATGTTAATTCTGCCAATCCATGATCAGAGAAACGTGAAACCTCTGGAGGTAGCAAGTTGGGGGAACCCTCCAGAATATACCAGAGACCTAGGAAGTGAGAGACTCTCAGGCCTTAGAGAGATGGACCTTAGATGAAATGCCCTACTTTGGGGAGAAGTAACTTGTAGAACCCACCTCCAGCAGAAAGACAGGGCATCATATGAGGGATTGGGTTGCCATCCCAATCAAACTCTGACCCATAATTATTTCTGTCTGAAAGAACTGCTGGGTTGGAAATGGAGAGAAACTTGAAGAAAACAAGGTCCAGCAACAGCCGCAAAGTGGGATCAAGCTTAATGGGAGGCCCAAGACCTGACACTATTACTGAGGCTATGGGGCACTCACAAAAAGGGACCTAACATGACTGCCCTCCAAAAGACCCAACAAGCATATGAAAAAGTCAGATGTGTAAATTTGCACCCAACCAATGGACAGAAGCTGCTGACCCCTGTGGTTGAATTAGAGAAAAGCTGGAAGAAGCTGAAGAGGAGGGCGACCTGGTAGGAGAACCAGCAGTCTCTATTAACCTGGACCCCTAACATCTCTGAGACACTGGATCACCAACCAGACAGCATATACCAGCTGATGTGAGGTCCTCCAACACATATACAGCAGAGGACTGCTGGGTCTGGGTTTAGGCAGAGAGCATGCACCTAACCCTCAAGAGGCTGAAGGTCCCAGAAAGTTTAGAAGTCTGGTGGGGTGAGGGTGGTAGTGGCAGTTGGGGACATCCTACTTGAGACTGTGTCAAGGAAGAGGGATGGGATATGGAAAATTTGGAGGTTGGGGCATGAGGGGAATAAAATCTGTAGTTTAAAATAAATAAATAAATAAATTTAAAAGAGATTATTAGTGCAGTCTCAAGTTCTCAAATTATATTAGAAAAGTCCCTGGTGCTAATTAATGATCAGACTATTAAAATATTTTATATTGTAATACGTTATGATTTTATTTGTATGAAACATAAAAAGTATATTTGTATATTTGTATAGACTGAAATGATGCAAGTGAAAATGTGTTTGGACATTTAGGGAAAGACACTGATGGATAAAACCTTTATGTAGTTACAAAAGAATTCTGAATAATTCATAATTGAATAGAATAATATTCTTTGTATGGTGCTTTATAGTTTGCAGTCACTGTGGTTATAATTGGTCTCACTATTTATAAAAATTTTAATAAGATATGAAAATGTCCAACCTCACTGATAAAAACAAACACAAGTTTTCAAATGAAAACACAATAACTTCTAATGAAATAACAAATACTGATACTTGAATGATAGTTGTATACAGTTTAAATGACAACAATTTCATTTTTATCGGTCAAACCAATAGACAAACATATCCAAATATAACAGAAAAAATTACTTAATTTGATTTATTATGTTTGATGAAATAGAAGTGTTATACAAAATAGATATCCTAATAATTATTCATTCAGAAAATATGAGTATATGTTTTTATAAGCACTGAATAAGACAAACTCACACATGGACTAATTGCAACCAATGAGATTGGTATTTTGAACTACCAATACCTGTATCTTTATCAACAGTAATAGCAATGAATTCTTGGGTTTGGGCCATCCATAGTCTCACCTCTTTATCAGTCATAGACATTGGCTGTTCACCCATAACAAGGGTTTTACAATGTGGACAAGGTGAAAACAACTTGAGGTTCACCTCTAGCTCTATCACACAAAATGTTGGTTTCAAGCTTTATAAAGTAGATTTGAGTATGACTACATCTTCAGGGATTAGGCTACCAGCTCTGGTCATGCTTGAGTTTTCTTAGGGACTGTGTAGGATTTTCATAAAACTGGTTTGATGAAACGATTAGCTAGCTCTTTGTGCATCCTTTGGTTCAAGGCAAGTAGGACAGCAAAGAAGAGTTCAAAGGCTGATAATTATGAATCAAATCTCCTTAACTCTCCCAAATCTTTGCCTCTTTACAAGAACACAAACTTAAGAAAAGCTTATAATAATAACATAAAGAGTTAACACTGAGTGTAAATTAATAATAATACATACTTTGATAAAGCTTAAAATATCTGACCAAGGCACAGACAGAGAAGATCCCGCCTGTTTGTGTCCCTCCTATGACAGATAATGAAATTCAAAAAATAAAACCATTAATAATTTTCTCAATGGCTCACACACACACTGAAAAAATATGGAACAGTGATAAGAAATAGACAATTTATTTCTACACTTTCTCTTTTTTTATGAAATAGAATACATATATAAATATATCTAAAATCAATAAATCCATGATATTTAGCATATCTTTGCTCTTCAGCTAGATAAAAAAGTATTGTCATCAACTTGTTTTTCTTTAAAGACATTTATGGTTGAGATGGGATGCAACTCAACATCAGAGAATTTTCCTAGCATGCATAAGATGAATAATTCAACCCCATCACTGCAAATTTTTTGAATTATTAAACTAATAAATTAATAAGTCAAAACTGTCTTGATAATTGCATTTATGAATCATGGTATATTTTATACCTCACAAAATATATTACTAAATCCAAAAATTAACTGAAGACAGTTGTATGACTCAATAAAAATTTTCAGTATGTGTGGGACCTTAATGAGACTTGTGGCCACGCCCCAAGTTCTAGCCGGACTTCGCCTAGGCAGTCACCTGCCTGCAGTCACTCTCCCTGCCTCTTGGGTTGCCTGGCCACCCAATTCACTATAAATACCACCCCTCAGTGCGTGCTCTCTCTCTCTCTCTCCCACTTATTCTTCCCCGGCCCTCTTCTTTGTCTATCTCTCTGTCTCTCCATTTTCTCCCCTTTCCACGTGGTCACGGCTTTTCTTATCTATTTTCTCCTCTTTCTTTATCTTTCTATCTCTTTTCTCTTTCTATTTTCTTAGTAATAAAACATCAAAGCTATGGGCTGCCTCTTATTAAACTCGCCACATGGAGCTAGCTGGTACACGCTGTCTGAGACTCTGGGATTCAGCCACACGGACAGTCTGAGCACAGGTAACAGGCAGAGAAATCCACACCAGAATGGCTCTACCTTCTGCGTGACATTTCTCTGTACCCCCTGCACACGCCCATGCGCGGGACCAGCCGGCGGTTTGACCGCCCGCTCCCCGTTAGGCTGAGGCACGTGTGCATCTTGCCTGCTTCCCCAAACCCTCCCCCTCCCCCACCCCCCACCCCCGCAGAACCTCCATGTCTGCCCGTATCCTCTGCATATGCACGTTACCTTGGCCCGAGAACGAGGCCCTGGGTGCCACAGGCCAGGCCTGGCACGTGCTGCCTTCCCCCCACCCCCCCCGCCGTCCCCCTCCCCCCGGCCTTTGTCCGCCCGCGCCAGGCCCCACGCTCTCCTTTTTTTCCCACAAGTATGCAATGGTTGCAAAAAATATATAGGCTGCCTAGGGGCAGTTGAAGACTAGAAAAGGATGATCAAGTGATTAGGGAGAGGGGGGAGAGAGGACAGAAGAAAGGAATGTGTGTGCTCTAGGGGTATTTGAGGATGATGTGGAAACCTAGTGCAATATAAACTTCCTAAAATATAAGGAGGCAATCTTAATGAATTCCACTAATAAAGGAAGGTATAGAGTCCCAACTAGCCACCTCTTGTCACCAAATGAGGCGTCCAGTACTGGAATTTGGTTGCATTCAATTAAATTGTTAGCCAAGTGTATCTCATAGAAACACCCAAAGAGACCAGGCTATTGTAAATACAGCAGGTTCCTCCCCTTAAAATGACACTGGACTGGGTCCCCATTGCCCACCACCAGACCTAAACAAGTCACTGAACAGGAACAAAAAGCACCTGACACTGCTTTGATAACCAACAACCCAAAAGGAGTTAGTCTATAGACGTAAAGTTAAAACTGTACCCTCCAATGACTAGACAATGACAGCCCACTGAGTTACCACATTTAATCCATGGACACACCTTCACATACCAATGTACACACAATCTCAAAGGTTGTTTTGACATGAGAACAATGTCATCCTCAATCCTTCTTAAATATTTAATTAATTTGAGCCACCCAAGATTTCCACTAGATTACATTATAATCTGCTATACATATTATCCTAAGGGAGATTTCTTAATTACTGATAATTAATTTATCATCCTGTCCTGATTATAATGATATACTTACTGCAAAATTATTCCATATGTTTTATGGAAAATGAAAACATATGGTTCCTATAGCATTGACATATGCTGGTGATCAATTGCTTATGTTGGAGCAAATATGTACAGCTTTAATATATGAAAATCACTGATTTTAAACTGTTTTAATTTATGCTAAATGACTTTCAAATATCATAGTAGTGGTTTCTACTTGTAACTTGGCTATGGTCAGTGTTACTATGCTCTTAAATCTACAACAAAATTAAAAAGGAAATTATGATACATTTTAGACAAATGCAAAGCTGATGAATGGTAATGCTCTGGATTAAAATTTTGGTAGGACAATCCTTATACTGAAATTAAATATATCTTATTGATATGTTTTAAAATATTTAAATCTGATGTAATGTGGAAGAATATGTGGTCCCAAATTCTGTATGGTTTTAAATACTAAATTAACTTTTACAACTTTTTAAACTGAACCCCTTAATCTAATACTGCACTATACAAACAATTATGTGAATTAAAATGCTATGTTAGTATAACCAACAGAATGACTCTGACTTTGACTCATGTAATAATCATTCAAATAATAGAATATAACTATTCTCTGGAAAATAAGAATTTACACCAAAATATTACTAAGCCTTACACTTTCTTTCCAATTACTAACGTGTTTATTCCTAATAAATGAGGGGGATTTCATTTTTCAAAAAAATCTAAAGTATCCTTACTTTATCCATGATGACAGAAAGTACATATTATTCACAAGTATGACACATTAAAGATTTGATGAACTCTGACACCCTTTATTCAGTCTAATCTAAAAAAATCATATTTATTATTTTATATAAGCATAAAGTTTACAGTCCAGATAAAGAGAAGTGGATCTATAAGGCTTAGTAATATTTTGTGGTAAATTGTTGTTTTTCCAGAGGATATGTCACAGTCAAATAATTGAATGATTATTACATGTTTCAAAATCAGAGTAATTTAATAATTCTGCCAGTTATACAAACATAGCATTTTAATTCAGAAAATTGGTTGCATAGCATAGTATTATATTAAGGAATTCAAACAGTTTAATATGTTGAAAAAGTTAGTTATTAGTATTAGAGACCATACAGAATTTGTGGCTACATTTTATTAAGTTTTACATCAGGTTTAAATAATTTAAAACATATCAATAAGACATATTTACCTGCAGTATTAGAAAATTTAACAAATTCATGTTGATTTTCTTGTTATCTTTACTGTTCAGGCTAGTGGATTTTCTTTTAAAGAGAATTCAACTTGACAGAAACATACTGTGACACTGGAAGAAAATGATTAATCCTTATATTCACGGATTAGTGAAATGACAATGTGGAAACCTCTCACAAATGTGAAGGTTAGCTAGATAAATTCTCTTTTTATCCAAGGATGAAGGAGAAACTTGTGTTAGAATTTACCTTGTTTATAAATAAAAAATACATATTTTTAGTCTAAATTTTGATTCCAGTTTTGAAAAATGATTTCCCTCAAAAAGTGCATTTGATTTTACTTTCCCTTCTTTAGATCTGCACCCTATTAAGTTTTAAGATTGAGCAATTTTGATACACATCATGTTTTATTATACTTATTTATGAAGAATAATGTGTCAAGTGTATTTAATACAATATGCATAATTTCAATTACAGTTGATATGGATATAAAAATATGAAGTAGAAAGACCTTGCATGTGATTGGTTATGTATTGCATTATAAGAAACGTATACTTATTTATATTATATTAAATTATTGTTCTGTTAAGATCTTGTTTTGTATTTTATGAGAAACTCAATGAATGTTATGTAAGTTGAAATTACACATAAACATTTTGGGTAGGGAACACAACTTTCTTATAGAATGCTTACATAGAAAGCACAATGCACTTAAATTAATCACCAGTACTTACCCAAATAAA
Source organism: Tokudaia tokunoshimensis (assembly GCA_036184795.1). Lineage (NCBI taxonomy): Eukaryota > Metazoa > Chordata > Mammalia > Rodentia > Muridae > Tokudaia > Tokudaia tokunoshimensis. The sequence goes on from BTHU01000019.1 coordinate 19,139,882, forward strand.
CAAAAATAAATATTTAAATGCATTGTGATGAAAACAATTATCAGAGAACTAGAATATAATGATATAGAAATTAATTTGTACTGTTATTAAAATAATGTAAATGACATGTATAAATGAATGTGGAAATTTATAAGACCTTTAAGAAATGTCATGGACAAGTATGTCATAATATTTGCATATTGATTGGATATGTTTATTTCTTTCATTTGTGATTGTCAAAAATATCTGGTATGTTCAAGTTATTTTAAAAAATCAAATAGTGTCATATGATTGTGATAAGAAATTTTGCAATATTTCACATAAATTCTTATGATAGGACAACAATATTGTTGTATACATGTCTGTTCTTCTAACTTGATCCAATACTGCAAGTCTAGGTATAAATTGTGGTTAAACTGAGCCCCTTTCCAAATTTTGTGTTACTGTGAAACATATAGAATAGTTTCTTATATACAAAGTACTTTAGATCAGATTAATGTAAGTGTAACATTGTATCTATTACATGATTAATTGTTCTGTTTATTTTAAAAAGTTGTGATTCTCTTTGTCTCCATCTGCTATAAATAAAAGGCCCTGGATTCATTTATCTGTTAATATAAAGATAACATTTAAGATGAAATTCATAATTGTGCTGTTCTGGTGAAATAGAGGCAGTAGATTCTTCTACAAAATCCATGACTTCATTAGACCCAGCTCATTGATAAGGTGTCTAGTAAAATGCATGATTTCCTTCTTGTATAATGAGCTCAAGCTCAGTTAGACAATTGTGGGTTAATCCAAATATATGAGAGTGACAACTGCACCTTTAGTGTTATCTAAGCCTTCAACCCATTGTTTTGGTACATAGATTTCAAAGAGGGTTGAAATTTTTAAAAATCAGATAACAAGGAAGTCTAATATGAGATCATGTCTTCTAGAAATGACAGGGAACCTATAATCAAAGCATTTTAATACTACATCTTAGATAATTCCAAGATATGATAATACTAATAGACATGTTAGTTTCAAGGTGCCCAACCTCTAGATACAGTACAATAGGCTACTAATGGCAGCCAAGATGGGAGAATAAGCAGTCCCCATAGGTGAACAAATTAATGAATTATACAATACCTAGTAGTTAACCCTCATACATATAAGCTACACTAACTTTAAGCAACAGGTTAAATATATTTTCATATTTATATATTTATAAATATTTTGACACTATTAAGAAGAAAAATGTTATCCATTTGAGAGTGAGTAATGGGGGTATATGAAGAGATCTAGAACAGAAAGGGTTCAGGGAAGGGAGAAGGAGGACTGAGTTAGGAGTTTGAAAAAAGGAAAGGTAGGAAGGTAAATATTTTAATTCAAATAAAATATTAAGAAAAATATTAAGGGAAGTAGAATGACTCATTTAAGTTTATACAAACACTAGAGTTGAAAATAGTGTGGTGTATCCATAAAATGAATTCCATCTGAGGACTTCAGAAGAATGAACTTAACATATCAATGTGTAATAATGAAAGATAGAAAGTTGAGAAAATGGTTGATCAAAATTTATGGTTTTGGATTAGAGAACAGAAGTAACTTTGTGGATGGACAGAGACTTTAAGCCATAATAAACTAGAGTTATGCAGCTGGGGTTTGAAGTAGTTGAGAAATGTGATTTAAATCTAATATGGTGATTCATGCCTCTAAATAGAGCACTTCTGTAGCTGAGGCAGGAGACTTCTTATGATTTTGAAGTCAGTCAGGAATATATTGTGAATTTCAGTAAAGTCTGAAATACAACTTGAGACTACATAGAAAGCAAAGAAATAAATAACATTTTTAAATATTTAAAATTATATATATGAATTCAACTATAGAACATTAGAACTCACTAGAGCTCCCTGGACTTTGAAGTAATAATACTTTTCTTTATGGTGGAGAAAAAAAATTAGAGTTCCTGTTTTGAAGTAATGTTTCTTGACAGTCTCTAGGAATGTAGAAGATTTGGAGAAGGCCTATCTATCATAAAATCATTGTTCTTCCAAGATACTTTGAAGGAGAAAAAAAGTAATCAGTTCTCAAGATATACCCTGCAATATATGAAACTGTATGGGGATTAAAACCTTACTTCTTTACTTTTACAGATAGTTTTATTCCTTTTTTCCTTCTTTTTTTTTTTAATTTAATTTTATTTTATTTTTTTAATTTACATTCCAAATCACTTCCCCTTTCCCGTTTCCTCCCTCCCCGAAAGTCCCATAAGCCCCCTTCCCTCCCTCTTTTCTCCGTTCAACCCCCTCTCATTACTCTGTCCTGGCGTTCCCCTACATCCAGTCTTTCCAGGACCAGGGGTCTCTCCTTCCATCTTTTTAGAAATCTATTGATATGCTGATTGTGTCTAGGGTATTCTGAGATTCTGGGTCAATATCCCCTTATCAGTGACTTCATACCATGTGTGATCTTTTGTGATTGGGTTACCTCACTAAGGATGATATTTTCAAGTTCTGACCATTTGCCTAGGAATTTCGTGAATTCATTGTTTTTAATTGCAGAGTAGTATTCCATTGTGTAAATATACCACATCTTCTGAATCCATTCCTCCGTTGAGGGACATCTGGGTTCTTTCCAGCTTCTGGCTATTATAAATAAGGCTGCTATGAATATAGTGGAGCATGTGTCCTTATTGCATGCAGGTAAAGTCTCTGGGTATATGCCCAGGAGTGGTATAGCCGGATCCTCCGGAACACAACTAGAAAATCTTGAGGAAATGGACAATTTCCTTTTTTCCTTCTATATTGTACACATTCCTTTGTCTTCTGCATCAAGTAAAGAATTTCATGTTTTCTTTTTCTTTAAGTTTAAAATCTTTTATGGTTCTTATTATTTCCCATACCGCTTAATGTAGTGCTTTATGCTTAATATAAAGTGTTTTAGCCTACTTGCTAAGCCTATGCCTTGATCACTTTTGTGCCAATCTCTAAGTTCCTGTATTAAATAATGCTTGTAAAATAGCTTTAAAAATAGTTAATATTTTCAATAAAAACATTCTATGAAAGTCAATATTTTGAGTTTACAAAATAGCAAAAATGTAATCAATGCTGTGCCCTGAATAATTTACTTGATGTCTTCATCAAATGCTATTAGATTTTCCCTTAATCACTAGAACAGAATGAGGTATTCAAAAATCAAATCTCCAGCTATATAATGGGTGTATATTTTTATACTAGATAAAACCACTTGAAAATGCTTTAATCTGCAATTATAAAATACATTCAGATTTAGTTTTGCCTTAATTGGGCTTTACTATTCAAATGAATTTTTGCTCAATAATCGTTAAAATTCCAAATTAATCAACAGAATTTTTAGAAATGATAAAACACATGTTTCCAATCTGTTCTTTATAGTATGAAATGTGGTACATTATGACTTAGGCTGATTTCAAACTCAAGTCAATCTTTAGTCTTAGCCCCCCAAATGCTAGAATTACAGGCCTGTCCTCCAACTGAGTATTTTATGAACTAGGGTATAATGGGTAAAACAAATCATGACTTAAAAATTGAGAAATGTGAGAGGTTTGAGAATGATAATAAGAAATTGACATGTCCCAAATACTGGAAGAAAGTTTTCATGTGGGGACAATAAGGGAAGTACTTACAATGTAAAACATAAGTGAATATTACTCAAAAATTGTTTTAAGATTAATCATCTTTGGGAGTTACTGTCATCTAGGACTATCCATCTTGGAATAACATTATGTACAATATCATCATTGTCATGGTTGTACTGCAAGAAGAAGATAGTTTTTCCCAATCATTGTATAATTTTACTTGATATTTGTGTATATTGAATTTCTATAATCTCAATATTCAAGATCACACAAGCTTGCTTTATATCGATGTAATTCATGCAAATTACTAATTAAGTCAATATAAATATTAGCTTAATTCATTGTTCAGGTGATCAGTCAATGAGAATATAGTTATTTCACAATCAACAAACTTTAGGACAATAGCACAATGTGAGTCATGTGTATATAATCTCATGTGTTTGGAGCCAGAGGCACTACCTAATAAGACACATGCACAAACACACTCTCTCAAACACACACACATGCACACATACACATATATGAACATACACAGAAACACACACACACACACACACACACACACACACACGCACGCACCAAATAGGACACAGATGCAATGAAGGGGAACACTGAATAAATGGGTAGGAAACTTTATTTAGAATAGGGATAGAGAAGCTAATACACAATGGGACAGAGAAAGAAGAGATAATAACCATATGAGTTTTAGACCATATGGGTAATAAAACTTTTCCTAAGATCCATAATACATGGTGGCCTTCATTCAATGTTTTTTGTCAGGAATTCCAAAAGACTCTCAAAGCTATATAGCATTTTACTGTTGTCCTTCGTTACATTCCAGAATTTGAAGGTAGAACTTTAATGCTGAATAAATCATATACTTCAGACACTGGACTTGAAGAAACCAAGTTTAATCTGACCTGGAAGTCTTTTGCTGAGAACTATTTCTCACAGTATCAGAAGGTGCTATGCAAGCCGGTAAAGTAGAAAATCTATCAATTATCTTGCCCATCTATAAAGCCTATCAATCACACCAATGAATGGTCTGGTAATGTATCCCTAATGGTATAATAGTGCCACATGTACATTGAGGTCAACCAACAGCTGTCAAAATGGGATTAACTAAACCCCACTCCATGTGATGTAATTCATGCCTGATGCTTTAACCTATGAAACTATGGAGCTGGTGAGACAATGCATAGTAAAAGGAAAACCTACTACTACCATTTTCATAAACCAATATAATTTCTAATATATGCTAAACATTTACCCACACATATGATGCTTTTACCCATCATCGATGTATCTTCATTATATGTCAGAGAGACCATCACATAAAACTGCAACTTGAAAAAAATCTCAGAAAATAATTCATTGTGGAGAACAAGCTTAATTTTTACATGTAAAACAAAATTGCTGAATTTAAAATTCAGGGATCAAACAAAAGTTGTAAGAGAAAGACTATGAGACAGATGACCAAGCTTCCTGCTGTTAGATAATATCTACTAAGCATGGCAGGGAAGCTTTATCCATGAAATATCGACAATATGTTTTTTGTTTTGTTTGTATTTTTTTTTTTTTGGTTGTTTTTTTCGAGACAGGGTTTCTCTGTGTAGCATTGGCTGTCCTGGAACTCACTTTGTAGACCAGGCTGGCCTTGAACTCAGAAATCCTCCTGCCTCTGCCTCCCAAGTGCTGGGATTAAAGGCGTGTGCCACCAGCACCCGGCAACAATATGTTTTCTTAGCAATTCTTTCATAATGACAACACTAACTGACATAGCAGTATGTAGATGGAGAGAATTTCACAAGCCCTCAACCCTAGATTAAAACTACAAGCAGTTAATCATTGTGAGATAGGAACAATCAGTATTCTCAAGGGAGAAGCTCTATATTAGACTGTCAACTTTAAGCATGTGTGTATATCTACAACATTAAATATACTTAAGTACTACATAACATAATACAGTTTGTGTGTCTGCGTGTGTGTGTATGTGTGTGTGTGTGTGTGTGTGTGTGTGTGTGTGTAGAGCACTAATCATGAAAGATGAAAGCAAGCGGGAACAAAGCAGACATGGGAGAGATTGAATGTGAGAGAAGTTAAAAAGCCATATATGTAGTACTCACATATAAAAGATTCACGATTGTTTTAAAATGTCAAAAAGAAAAGGGAGAGAGAAAGAAAATAGCAACAACATTCTTTCCTTAAACTAGAACTTGACAAGTTTTGAAATCAATATTCTAAGCAATTATAAAAATTTGCCAAATTGACATCTTCCTGAATTGATAAACCTAGCTGATAGTAACTCCAAAATTCAGGAACTTAAACATTAATAAAGAATTCTAGTCTTTTTGATATGCGTTGTCTCTCAATATCTAATTTTGTGCATAAAGCCTACATAGTGTCTGCTATAGTTCTGCCATGTTCTGCTTTTTAAAATGTTACTAACAGTATGTTCATTGACAGGTATGACACAGTACTGTATTCCCCTTCCTCCTTCCTTTGTCTGTTTCTGACATCAAAGGTTCATTAAATGTACTACCAGCCTTTAAAAATTGGATTGCTTGGTGATTTTAATCACGACAAATAGTAAAAATATATATGGGAAAATTTAACGAGCAGTAGAGTTTAGTTCCTAAGAATACTTTACTGTGAAAGGCACACAATCACTTCCAAAAGTGTTCAAATAAAAATATAAATAATATAAATTTTGTATATATTTATATAATCTTTATCATATGAACAAGTAGATGGAGATGAAATAATTGGTATATCTTCTACTACTGCCTAGGTAATAATTAGACTTCTAAGAAAATAACATGATCCAAAGTGGTAGAGTATGTGTGTCTCTGAATTAATAAGGATGAAACAAAATGACTGTAGTAATTTTAACTCCAACCTTGGCTACACAGTCAGTTCCCATCCAATGCAGACTAAGAAGTGATATCACTTACCTAAAACAAGCAAACAATCAAAAGCAAAGAAATAACAACAAACATTCAAAATATGATACTTTTAAGTCCTATATTAATCTTTTTATTCTGCCCAACGTTAAAGCCAGCATATCATATTAATGGCCAGATTGCCAACATATCTCTTATGGTTAAAGATTAGCATTTATATCTTAGAAATAATCATCAGCTGTCAAATAAGACTTACACATGATCAATAGGAGTGAATTGAGATTTTGTGCTAAATGCTAACCTACTACTCATGAATAATGAGATCATAGACCTTAAAGCAAAGATCCTATTTTACTTTCCTGACTTAATTCTGAAAACACATGATTATTCACAGAGATATGTAGCTCTTATCCCCCACCAAAACATGTTCTTCCTTCAGCAAATGAGACTACTAAAGAAGTCAACAACAGACTGTTCAAAATAAAGAAAACAAGTCACCGATGTGTTACACACCAAATGATGTATCTATAACTTAATATCTAAGTCTCAGGAAATATGTGGAAGGTGGGGAGAAAGATCACAGGAGCCAGATAAACAGAAAATATTCTGTCTTCTACACTTACACTTATAGAATCTTGAAACTCTGCAAATTTCACAGGACTTTTAGAAAGGCAAACCAGTTGACATGTCAATGTGCATGGAGAATCCTCAAAGGGCTCTACCACCAGAAGTAAACCTATAGACTATTAATGGATAGAGAAGAGAGAAAATTAGAGTTCTCCAGAGTTGAGCCTCCAAATAGGTTATATGATCCCAAGTAGTCACCCTTGAACATATTTACATGAGTTGCATTAAATTGTACACACACACACACACACACACACACACACACACACACACACACACACATGAGAGTAGCAGATGAGACAACCAGAAAACCACCTTATCAGCCTTTGAGAAAGTATCTGCTTCTGAAAACTCTCAAAATACTAGAGTGAGAAACTGTAGCATTCAATAAGGTCCTACAAAACAATGGCTCACTCTGCTCACAACCTAATTCTCTCTAGAACACTGTAAACAACTTCAACAAAAGGATGGGGTAATTTGAAAAGACATACATATGCAAGTTGAACACTACATAAGTTTTTTAAGTCTCAGCACAGAAACGAATGTTAAGATAGAAAGAACAATGTAACAACTCCAAACTACTCTATTTCACAAGGAAAATGATCTGTATGTCCTTCAGACAAATTCCAAAGGATATTTATAACAGTTTTCAAAACTTATTGTAACTGTATTCAAATAGGTCAAAGATAAAGTAAAGAAGCTTACTGGAATATGTAAGTCAATATAAGATGTGAAAATCAAATTAATTAGAGAATATTTGAGGAAGAGGCAAACTGAAAAGAAGCTGTTTATGAAACCTTAATAAACCAGATAAAAATCTCACTGGAATATGTCCTAAATTGAAAGGATAATGTAGGAAACAGTATGTCTAGAGCTGCAGAAGAAGAATTAGGTTACTCAATAATTAATGAAAAATTACATAAATATGCAGAGATTCATGGTGATAGATGATGATAGTGATGATATATATATATATATATATGTATATATATATATATATATGTGTGTCATCTTGATAATAAGTACATAGTCAGGTAGATACAAATGAATAGAAAACAAGCACCCTAAACCACCATAAAATATATAACATTTGAATTAGGAGGAGTGTTCCTATTATCCTGCATTCTCGACAGGATGGCTTATTGTTTTATTGATTTTAGCAATTTTGACGGGTATAAGGTGGAATCCCAAAGCATTTTTGGTTTGAATAGCCCTGATGACTAAAGATGTTGAACATTTTTTTAAGTATTTATCAATCATTTGAGTTTCCTCTATTGAGAATTCTCTGTTTACACTGTATCCCATTTTTCTTGTGTTATTTTCTCCTGATATTCAGTTTTTGTGTTCTTTATATATTTTAAATATTATCCCTCCATCAGATGTAGAATTTGTAAAAAATGTTTTCCCATTCTCTGGAATGATTCTTTGTCCTAATTACAGTGTCCTTTGCAATGCAGAAGCTTTTCGATTAGATAAGATCACATTTATTTGTTATTGATATTAGTGCCTGTGCTAAGGCTATGCTAGTTGAAGTATTTTTCTTTACCAAAGTGCTCAAAATATTCCCCACATTTCTATAAATTTCAGTGTATCAGGGAATTTTGTTTCTTTGTTTTTTGATTGTTTTACTGCTGTTCTCTTTTTGTATTTGTTTTGAGATACAGTTTTCTGTGCAGTCTTGGTTGTCCTGGAACTGAGATCCACCTGCCTCTACATTCTGAGTGCTGGGACTAAATACATGTCCAACTATCACTGAACTTCAGTGTATATGATCTTGTGTTGTGGACATTGATCCATGTGGCATCAAATTATTTACAGAGTTATTAGTATGCATATATTTGATTTTTTCTTCATGCAGTTGCAAATTTTGCCAACACCTTTTGTCAGAATTCAGAAGTGTAAATTTATGTCAGGATTTTCAATTTTATTCAATTGATTAGTAAAGCTGTTTGTTCATTTGTTTTTGTTTGTTTGCTTGCTGTTGTTTTGTGATAATACCATACTGTTTATATTTTTATAGCTTTATAGTACAATTTGAGATAATGGATGACCAGCTCTCTTGCAGTTGTCTTGCTATCAGGATTATTTGCTATCAGGATTTTATTTATCCTGGGTTTGTGTGTTTCCATATGAAGCTGAACATTGTCCTTTCAGGCTCTGTGAAGAATTGGTTGATATTTTGATGTGGATTACATTAAATCTTTAAATTGATTTTGACAGCCTGATCATTTTTACTGATTTAATTAAACTAATCCATGAGCATTGAAGGTTTTTCTGTTTTATATCTTCTTCAATTTCCTCATTACCCTAAGGTCTTTCCTGAAGTGGAAATTTCTGGTTTCTTTAGACTCAGTTGTATTGTGCAATTTTTTTCTGGAAAGTGTCTCCCGAGAGGATGTTTTTGCTGAAGTAGACACGTGGAAGGTGTTTTGCTGAGAAAATACACACAGAGTGTTTCTGAAAGCAGCCAAGAAAAAAAGGCATGTGATGCTTTGGTATACTGGACACTTGAGAAAATACGTGATGGTTGGAAAGGGTATAAAATAACCCTCCAGCCTATGATGCTGTGTGGTGCTGATATACAGTGCCATTCTTTGCTGGTCATCACTATACTTTGCTGACCCTGGCCATCATTTGTTGTAAAATTACACAGAGAAATGCATCAAAGAACTTCTGCTGATATTCCAGAAGATTTTTGCGGCTTCTGCTCACTGACTAACAGAGCCTTGCAATTTCTTCTGGATCAACTGTCATTGTTGATTCATGAATAGTGTTTCTGAGTGGATTGAGCTTCTGCTGTTGATTCATATGAACTGCACTACTTATATCCTGACAACACAGATGAGATTAACTTCAAAGAATTATTTCTAAACAGATTCACGTCTTCCTTTGCTCTCTTAACCTTTAATTTCCAGTACATATGTCTGGTGGTAGGCTAGAAGGGAGTTTTAAAACATTTAAGAACCCTTATTATTACAATTTGAAAAATATAAGCAGATATTACTCCTTGATTGATTATAGTTAACTGATAATTATATATTGTTTAATTTGAGAATATTCCCAAAGGTGTTGGATTCCTGAGTTCTTTCTCAGTCTATTTGTCATTTCCATATGACATGATATGAGATGCTGACTTTCATGAACTAATCTTGTACCAGATAGTTTGCTAAAATTGTTTATCATCTAAAGAGGTTCCCAGTGGAAGTTTAGGGTCACATATATACTAACATATTATCTGCAAATAGAAATACTTGAATTTCTCTCTTTGTAATTTTATTCTATTTCAGTTGTCTTGCTGTGCTAAGACTTCAAGTACTATATTTAATAGGTAAGGAACAATTGGACATCCTTGTTTCTGATTTTAGTGGGAATGCTTTGAGCTTCTCTCCATTAAATTGATGTTTGTTATTGTTTGCAGTAATTTGCTGTTTTTATGTTTAGGTACGTCCATTGCATCCTTAATCTCTTCAGGACTTTCATCATGACATGATGTTGAATTTTTCAAGAGCATTTTCTGCAGCTAATGAGATAATTATGTTCTTTTATTTCAGTTTTTTATATAGACAAAAAATTTCAATTTATTTATATTTAACCAACCATAAATCTCTCATATGAATTCTTCTACATCTCATTGGATGATGTTTTGGATGAATTCTTGGATTTGGTGTTATTGAGAATATTTGTATCTATATTTGTTAAAGAAATTGATCTATAATTCTCCATCTTTATTGGGTCCTTACATATTTTGGGCATCAGGGTAACTGCAGCCTCATAAAATGAATTGGGCAATGATCCTACTGTTTCTAGTTTGCAGAAAAACTTGAGGAGTATAGGTTTTAACTCTTCTTTGAAAATCTGGCAGAATTTTGCACTAAAACCATCAGGCCCATGGATTTATTTTTGTTTTTTTGTTTTTTTTTTTGGTTGTTGTTTTTTTAAATTGGGTGATGTTTTAGTCACTGCTTCTATTTTACTGTGGGTTATAAATTTGTTTAAGTGGTTTATCTAATCTCGATTTAACATTGGTAAGTCATAGGTATCAATTTTTTCTCATTTCTTTGAAATTTTCCAATATGGTAATGTACATGTTTTTAAAGTAAGTTCTTATAATATTCTTGATTTCACTCTGTCTCTTGTTAGGTTTCCTTTCAATATTTAATTTTGTTAATTTGGATATTCAGTATCTGCAGGGAGTGTGGTGGTGCCTAAAAGATGGAAATTAACCTACTTTAAGATCTCACTATTCCAATCTTGTACATATAACAAAAGAAAGCTTCATTATACTTGAGAGATATGTTCACTGATGTTCTATTCATAAGAGCCAGAAATTTCAAACAAAATAAGTCCCTAAATATCCCTCCTCAGAAGAATGGATAAGAAAAATGTGAATGAAGTTTTACTCAATCACTTTAAAAATAGAATCATGAAATTGGAGATAAGTTGAAGAAGTAGAAAATATAATTCTGAGTAAGATAGCCAGACAAAGGAAAAAATATAGTATGCATTGACTTATATGTGAATTTTAGATGTTAATTCAATGATTTACAGGATATAATCCCTAGAATAAAGGGTTAAGCCTACAGTTAGGAAATAAAGATACCAAGGGAGAAGATAGACCTCTATAAGAAATAGAAATAGCAAAGGTATAAATTGATGGATGCTGGAGAACTAGAATGGAATGATCAAGTATAGGGGAAAGACAAGTGGAATTATGGAGCAACTACATTGAGAGATAAGCAAAACTAAGAGCCATTTGAGAGGTAATAAGTTATTGCAGAGAAACTTCCTAAAATATAAACATATTGAAGGCAATAAATGAAATCACCAAATATTTGGAAAGATAGAGCCACAATTGGATATCTCTTGTCACCAAATGAAACTTCCTTTCCTAGGTTTTGATTATATCTAATTCAGTTTCTGCCCCAATTTGAGGGGTCTGATGGGTAGGCCCAAACACAACTCTCAAATAGTTGTTAAGATATCATGTTGCTATTTACAAATTGGTTGTACACACCCATAGCTGAGGACAACACTTACACAACTCATTAAACATGGAAAGATTGAACTGATGTCTACATAGAACCTTCAGGATGGTATTCAAGTATCTTTGGGTAAGGAAATATACTCTGCAGGATTCCAAAGGAGAAGTGTGAATATCTATCCCAGTCATGATACCTTTGGCCTTCAATCTGTCTTGTCTGAAAATATGGTAGCACAAAGATTGTGGCAGCAACTAATCAATGTGTGATTTGACTTAAGACTCAGCCCATGAAATAGAACCCATACTTGACAATGGTTGTGTGACCAAGAACTAATCACTATATAGTCCAGAAAACTGTGGTAAAACCAAATACTTAAAAAGTAACAATAATATGACTCCTAGTGAAATTCTGTTATACTCATAAATCAGACCTTTATTCAGTCATCAACAGAAGACTTCCTCCTGAAGCAGATGGGAATAAATACAGAAACCTATAACCAGATATACTGCAGAAAATGAGAGACCATGGAATAATCAGCCTTAAATGTGATTCTCCATCAAATTTCCACCCCCTCAGGACTCAGGTAACTGCTGGGAAGAGGAGAGAGAAATATTGTAGGATCAGAGCAGGTAGAAGACACCACGAAACAAGACCTTGTAAAGTCAACAGGATCAGCAAACAAACTCATTGAAACTGAGGCAGGACATACAGGCTTACAGAATTCTGACCAGATGGGGCTCGAGAGCTGAAAGTAGTGAATATATGCCTCATGCATTACCCAGACTCAGTCTCCAATTGTTAACTACATACATACATACAAAACAAAAAATCAGTTTTCTTCTTGAGAATTTCACTGGGGAAAGAAGCTACTTTTAAGTTTAGGCTCCATGCCAAGCAGTAGATGGCCAACGAAAAACAAGCCCTACCTATCTTAAGATGTTCCTGTCTCGTACTGTTATGTCATGGCTTTTCATTTTTTTTTCTTTTTAAATGTTACCATAATTTTTTTTATTTTTTAATTTTATATTTATTTTCAGTATATATACAAATGTACACATATACATATATTTCTGTCTTTTTAACCTCATGGATTTCTTGAATGAAAATTATAACTTGCAGTTTAATGTTTTTATGAGATTACCATGTCATGTGAACAAGTGGGTATCTGCTTTTTAATGTGTTCTCTTAATTGATTTTTCTTGGGTATATCTGTTTTATCTTCTTCTGATGTACTAGTTTTTATTTTATCATATATTTTATTTTATAAGAAGAATACCCAACAACTCCTAGGAGCTAGAATATAGAGACTGAGGGAGCCACCCCCTGTAACCAAGAAGGACTTCCAAAAGAGGGAGGGGGATATCAATCTACCAGCAAAGCCTTCCACCCAAAATTTGTCTTGCTTAGAGAATGTACATAGATAAAGATGGAGCAGAGACTAAGGGAAACTGTCAACCAGTAGCAGCCCTAAATTTAGACCTATCCCATGTGAGAAAGCTAACCACTAATACTATTAATGATATTCTGATATGCTTGGAGAGAGTAACCAAGGATAACTGTCTCCTGAGAAACTTCATCTGGCAGCAGATGAAGACAGAGGCAGAGATGCAGAACCAAACATCAGGCAGAGCTTAAGAGTCTTGTAGGAGCATTGGTGATAGAAGTGAGCAAGACAGAGGGGTCAAGGACAGCACAAGAAAACCTATAGAATCAACGAACCTGGGACCATGGGGGCTCTCACAACCTGGACCACCAACCTAAGAGCATGCTGGACCTAGATCCCCATCAGATCTGTGACAAATGTGCAACTTAATCTTCATGTGGGTGCCCTGACAAGTGGCTCTGGACTGTCTTGATTTCTGTTCTTTGTCATTGGATTTCTTTTCACCTACCTGGACTGCCTAGTTCGTCCTCAGTAGGAGATGATGTGTTTATTCCTGCTGGGACTAGATATACGGGGGGGGGGGGGGCTACTCCCATTCTCTGGGAAGGGGAGGGATCAATAAGACAAGAAAGCTGTAAGGGTGGGAAATGGAAAGATAGAAGGGAGGAGGCTGTGATCCAGGTATAAAATGAATAAAAGATAATTATTTAAAGAATAAAGAGAAAAAGGGAAAAAAATCAATCTTTGATGTATTTTTATGGAGGATGGATGCTCAGGCATTATGTGGTCCCAAAGTCTAAAGGCAATGCATCTTTAAATTTTATATCATGAGTTTTCTTCTAATCTCCAAATCTTGCATTGATACTATTTGTTTTATTTATGGGTCTAAAGAAGAACTACAGTGTCTAATCTTTTGCTAATAACTTTACAATTAAATGAATTTTACTTTCCTATAAACATTTCATCATATTGAAGGCTTCCAAAACTTTATGACAGAATGCTACATCTACCTTGATTTGGTTCATCTCTCTTATTTCTCTTTAGAGATACATCTAGAAAATAAGGTCTCTACTTTGAACAAAACAGATTATTTTTGCTTAATTTTATATCAAGTTAATGAAGATTTCCTTTGGTATCTCATCTAGAGACTAAATATGGCAACCAGCAGTCAGAGTATTGTGACATTAACTGTGGGTGTTCACAATTTATATTTATTCTCACTCTGATAGTATTTGCTTCTTTAAAAATGATAGCCCCCCTGCAATCTTTAAATCTCTTATTTTGAAAAAACTTTTACAAATTTGCTAAGAACATTAAGGTAAGCTTTACCTTAGCACACTTACTGGTCTCTAAAATGAGGAAGGGCACACTCACAGCAATCAAACTGAAAGTATTTAAGCTGTTCAGTGAAGCAAGGAAATATCTTCAGTCTTAAGTGTGATAAAAAGCATCAATGATAAAATGGAAGTAGATCAGCAACTCTAGTCTCTGAAGTGAGGCCAATATTTATTGGACAGGTGATATGTTAGCTATTTTGAAGAAAATAGTATGGGTCTTGATTTAACTAAGCCACCTTTCATGTTAAGCCTCACAGAAATATCCATCTATCAAGAATCCTGAAGCACTCTGAGCAAAGTTCAATATGTTTCAATATGAAAGTAAATATTAAGTTCCGGGGGAGAAGGGCAAATTCCTGGAGTTACAATGAATATTGCTTTATGTCACTAACTGATAAGCCAGATGTACAAGTTGAGATTTATGGCATAAGTTAAAAGTAGGAAAACACTTGCAGACCTGAACATAAATATTTTCTTCAAGTATGTGCAGCAATGAAAAACTCTGAAGAAAGATTTATAGAGAATTCACTTTCAGCCTTTAAGGGACTGTGGCTATAGTAATATTTTCAATAATTCTATTGAAGATACAGTTCATATGAGAGAGGCCAAGAAACGTACTCCTTAGGTTTTATCTGTCATTAGTGATTTGTTTTTCCCAAACTCATAAGAGGTTTCAAAATACATATCAACTTATTAAAGAAAGGACTGACTGCTTGGAGAACAAACTGAAACTAGGTCATTCAAGAAGTCTCTCTGTAATAAAGATACTGACAGTAGCCTTAAAAATACAAAAATGATGTGGTCTGTCATTCTGCTAACTTTCCATTATTACTGATGTTTGGATATACATGTAACAATCTTGAGCTAAAAACATAAATTTTACAACAAGCTAAGAAAAATCTGTCAGAAACAATCTGGCCATATTTTGATAACTGTTGCTATCACATAGGCAATGAAAGGTATTTGGTCAAGATCACATAGCATGGCATGACATTTAGAACAGAAAACACACAAGTGTAAGATGTTTCTCCATTCCTTTGAGAAAATCTCTCTATAGAGAAAGACAGATACGGGCAATTGGAACAAACTGAACCCACGTCTTTCAAATAACTAAATAGAGGCTATATATAGCACAGATTTGTTACAGAAATATTAGAATTCTCCAGTTTAGCTTTATTTAATAGTTGTTTTTGCTAACATAGTAGACAACAAGCATGCAAGTAAATATTATCATCTAACAACTGTTTGCCTTCTCATAAAAGTATTGCAAAGATATTAGAGACTGAGTTATTCTCTAATGATAACATACTATTAAAATAATAAGATCTAATTATTATTATAGCTTACAGTGTCATAGATAATTAGATTTAACCAGTTTTAATAAACATGTAGAATATTTTAATACCTTAATATTTTATATATTAAAAACAGGGTTTAATATGTATGTATTTATTAAAGCTCTTTGTCAAATATAATTTGCTATTGATATATCAGTAAGTATGCATATAAATATAATTCCTATTTATCAATTCTTAATTTGTTTTTAGGGGAAGTAACTTTGAATCTTATAATTTTCCTATGAGACTGAAAGGCATTAAAAGTCATAATAGCATATCCTCTAAGCAGTAAATTAGCAAATGTAAATAAGTCAACTAATAAATGCCAAAAATTAAACTCACTTAACAACCATCAGCTTATTAAAATCCTTACTGTTTTCTAGTCTTTCATTTGCCCAGCTATTGTCATCTCACTGAAAAGCCTCCTTTGGTGAATAGTTTTAAATTTCAACTTATCATGCCCAGGAGGTCTAGAAAGATCCCCAATTGAAAAATTATCACCAAACCCAGACTCTATAGCTGATGCCAAGAAGTAGCCTGGTATAGCTGTCCCCTGAGAGCCTCTGGCAGAGCCTAACCAATAACAGTTGTAGATGCTCACAGCCAACCATCAGAATGAGCTCAGGTATATCAATGGAGGAGATGGAGAAAGGAATGAAGGAGATGAAGGGTTTTGAAAAACCATAGGAAGAACAACATCAACCAACCAGACTCCACAGAGTTCCTAGGGACTAAGCCACTAACCAAAGAGTACACATGGAGGAACCCATGGCTCCATCTGCATATTGAAAATTGCCTTATCTGGTGCCAATGGGAGGGTAGGTCTTTGGTCCTGTGGAGGCCCCATGCGCCAGTGTAAGGGAATGCTAGGGTGGTGTGGTGGGAGTGGGTGGGTTGGTGGGAGCATGAATGCCCTAGAAGCAGGGTATAGGGGGAATAGGGCTTGCAGAGGGGAAATTGTCACACACACACTTACACACACACACACACACACACACACACACAAACTAATAAAATATCAAAATAAAGGTGATCTCTGTTTATGTCTTTATGGCATGGTCTTGATTGTTGATTGATGTGGAAAATCCTAACATACTGTGAGTCACACCAGTCCCTGTATAAGTAGCCGTGAACAACATAAGAAAAGAAAAGGTAACCAATGATAACAGGTAGCAGGGAGCATGGATGCCCATTCTCTCTTTTCTTAACTGTAGATGAGTCATGTCTAGAACTATGGGTTCTTGTATTGACTTCTACTGAAAGATGGACTGTAATTTGTAATTATATGTTGACTTAACTAAATTTTGTTGTGTTTTTGTAAGGGTTGAAATGACATTTTTAATTATACATATGTGGAATGATAGGAGTACCGGCAAGTAAAAGTGCTAGCAGAATTTAGAAGATATCAGATCTCTTATAGCTGGAGCTACAAACAATTGAGTACCTTCTGATGGTAGATGCTAAGAGACAAACTAGCATCTTCTGTGAAAGCACTCCTTGGCCACAGCTCAGAGTCCTCTCTCCCATATTGCTTTTTAGAGTGTAGTTTATATCAACAAGAATGAAGTTAGAGAAAGTTTTAAGGATGTTATAGTTAAACTAAAAACTATTAATATATTTATGATTTATAATCTGACAGAGGAATTGGGGACAATAATACAGACTACAGTCTTGGAATTCAAGTAATATACTAATTCAAATATGGAATATCAAATTAGGGAAAGTGGAAATTGGAAAAGATTGTCGTAGACATAAAAAAATGGAAGTATAGTGAAGAACATATGTCATATATTTGTAGGCAAGGAAGGACTAAATTTATAATCAGGAATTAAATGATTATATATTTCTCTGAAAAGTCTGTCATTACAACTGGCATATAATGAGCTTCTAGACAATAGTCTTTATGATAACATATTTTCATAGCATTCTAAATCTTTAGATCATGTATAAGTTCACTTGCATGAATATCTTTTAAAATAATATATTTATTATTTTGAATTTAATATATCATATCTTGATCATATTCAGTCTCCAATTCTTCCAGTTGTAGCTTACACCTACACTATCAAACTCAAGGCTATGAATGTTCACATATTAACTGAGAACACATGCCTGTGAACTCCAAAAATAAAATTCATCTTCAATGCAAACAATTGAGTATCTTGAATAAATTGTCATTTACATTGCAATTTAAGTTTCTTTTAATTAAGTACATTTTGAATTAATTTTTAAAATATTTATAATACTTAATATTTATACTGGATATTTTATCTATTTACATTTCAAACTTTATCCCCTTTCCAGGTTTCTCCTCCAGAATCCCTTATCCAGTTCCTACTTCCTCTGCTCCTATGAGGGTGCTCCTCCTCCCATCCACCTACTCCCACCCCACTGACCTAGCATTCCTCTACACAGGGGAATCAAGCCTTAACAGGAGCAAGAACCTCTCCTCCTGCTGATGCCAGACAATGCCATCCTCTGCTACATATGTGGCTAGAGCCATGGGTCCCTCTATATGTACTCTTTGGTTGGTGGTTTCATCCCTAGGAGCTCTGGGGGGTCTGGTGTTTAATATTGTTGTTCTTCCTGTGGGTTGTAAATCCCTTCAGCTCCTTGAGTCCTTTCTCTAACTTTTCCATTGGGATCTCCGTGCTCAGTCCAATGGTTAGCTGTGAGCATCTGCCTCTGTATTGTAAGGCTCTAGCAGAGCCTCTCAGGATACAAGCTAATATGATAATATGATATGATATGATATATATATATATATATATATATATATATATATATATATATATATATATATATAAATGGGTTGGATTCCCAGATCAGGCAGCCTCTGGATGATCTTTCCTTCAGTTTCTGCTCCATGCTTTTTCCCAGTATTTCCTTTAGACAGGAGGTATTCTGGGGTAAAAATTTGGAGATGAGTGGGTGGCCCTATCCCCCAATTGAGGTCCTTGCTTAACTTCTGGATATGTTCTCTACAGGTTCTTCCTCTCCTTAGTTGGGTATTTCAGCCAATCTCATCCCTGTTGAGTCCTGAGAGTTTTCTTATTTATATAATTTATATAATTATAATATAGTTACATAATTTATATTTATATAACGGCAATCCACTCTTTTCCAAATTCTTGCCCGTTTTCTTCAATTACTATTGTTATATGTATACTCATGCATTTGAGCATAAACATATAAATACAACCAGCCTGTCTATTTGGTGTTGTTTGTGAATACACATTTTCTAGTGTTGACTGTGTGGCGCTAGATAACGATTTTTGTGTATTATCCCTGGGAAAGACAAATTCTTCTTCTTCTTTCATCAGTCTTTAATTGTCCATAGATTTTCTTTTGATAGAGTCCCATAATATTTCACCTATCTGCATTGGGATGTCAACTAGTTTTGAAATTGCTTAGGTCTTGTTTAGGCAGCCATATTATTAATATTCCCTGGGTATCTACCTTGTTATACCAAGAAGACACAATCTCACAGTAAACTTCCTGGGCTTCAGGTGTTTACAGTCCTTGATCCCTTCTTCCTAAAGTAGGCTCGTGCCCTAGATATAGAGGTGTTTGTTTCAGGCATGTAAGTGATGCTCTGCTTTTATACTAGATGCAGCCATTTGCACTTACTGCTGCAAAGAAAATGTCTTTAATGAGTTATGAGAGTTCCACACATCTATGTGTGTAGGAAGAAGAATAGCAAATGTACCTTGGTATTATACTGGTTTGAGGTCATGGTAGTAGTATGTTCCTCTTTAAGATCTATATCTTCACTAACCACATGTTAGAGTGGTTAGTGTGATTGGATAGAATTAGAGTACAGATAGGGTTTCTGTCCTCTTAGGTTGGCTTTAAATCCAAATATAGAGCTAAGGTTTACTCACTAGAAAGAACACATTCTATTAAGCCTTTAGTAAATTCTTGTCATGCAGATGTTTTTTGAGTTTCATAGGCATTACAGCCAAGTAGAGCTTCTGATTGCTTTCCTCCCTTGTCAGCTTTCTTAGTTTCTTCTGATACTACGAGAACTAGTACATGGGAAGAAGGCTTACAGGTCAGATGTAGTTTTATTCCTCCAAGAACAGTGTCTGAATAATGTGTTCTGCAATTGGAAGTTTCTGAAGGCAACCAAGGACAATACTGATATCTTCAGTTGTTTTGATAATCTCTTGGAACACCTGATCAACAGCTGTTTATCAAATTTGAGCATATCTGAGTTGTTTCCAAAATAGCACAATTCCAACACATAATACCACACCAAAATTTTGTCCTTATGTTTATTTATTGTACCTTGATATTCTGGTCACTCTTGTGGTCAGTAGGTAGATCTGAATACAGCTGAGTAGGATACTTGAGTACTTTCATGCTTTTAATAGTTACATTGTTGTTTTGATATTATGAGGGGTAGTCCTTAATGAGGAGCCATCCAGGTCGAATCCAAAAGAATTCCTATTACTCTAAAGTGTATAGTGTCTTCAGCAATATGGTATTATTTTCTTTTTCTAGAGCCACAAAGAAATATGGCAATAGCCTATATTGTTTTGTGGGTTTCATGAAATCTTCTAATACACAATCTAAACGGAAGTTTGTTAGGCCAAGCATAGGACCTTTGGTTTGATAGTCTATATTTCCTTGGAGTGGAGCATTTTTATCCCAAATTCACACACACACACACACACACACACACACACACACACACACACACACACACACATCCAAACACACACATACTTACATACAAACACACACACACAAACATACACACATACACAGGTATGTATGTGTTTACATATATATGTCTAGACTTTTCTATATATTGTGTATATGTGTACATATTTGCACAGTTTATATATTTATGTGTAAAACATATACTTATAAGTTTTAGTTTTAAATTTAGTTAACCTAAGTTTAGTAAACATGATATAGTTTCATGTAGCTTTCCCTATCATAATGAATGTCTGCATTTTATTTATTATTCTTCTTTCCCTTTTAATCCAAGTTTTTCTGTGGCCCCATGGTTTCCCAGAATAGTTTTACCTATCAGCTCTCTAGCTTTCCTCATTTGCCATCTTAAAAATTTTTCTTCCTGTTGTTATGATTCTAATTTAAGGCCTCATGATGCCTTGTCTATCAATCTGAGCTCAGTGCCCATAGTCTAATCATGGTAGGATAGAACACCTATGGCTTGTGTCTTTCTAACCTCTATACATATGCTGTGGCAAGCTTGTATAATCTTAAATGCTTGGAGGAAGAATTAACTTTATTAGCCGAATTTCTACAGAATGTCTTCTACTACTATGATAAAATTGCATGGCAATGGAAACTTATAGATAAAAGTATTTATTTGCAACTTATATTTCCAAAATGATAGAAGTCCATCAGTGTCACAGAAGGTAGTAAAGCAGCAAGTACTAACTGTGGTGGCACAAATATCTAGAAATTATTGTTTCAAATGAAGTGCTAGAAGTTAAGATCAAGCATCCCACATGGTTTAAGTATTCATAAACTTCAAAGTCTGGCCCCCATGATATACTTATTCAAGCAAGGCCTTACTTACTGTTTCTGCAGGAAGAAAATGAATAGGCACCACGTATTCAAATTCAAGCAAATTATAGCAGGCATCTCACTCACAATATTTGTATGTAGTTATTGAAGCTTTGGATGCCTGACACTCTATGAACTGTTTGATGCTCAATATAGGTGCTCAAGACTGATCTCATACAATCTGCAAAAACAGCAAGCACTTTAACCCTTGAGCCTTGGATATAGTACTGAAACCTTTATTTAAGAAACCTAATAAATAAATAAATAAATAAATAAATAAATAAATAAATAAATAATGAATGTCCAAGCAAGGATGCTTAAATTTCATTTAGAATGAGAAGTAAACTAGTCATAGGAGGTATTTGGAATCAGGGAACTTGATAACAGATGGGACAGAGATGAGAATGAGGGGGAGAAGGGGTCAGGTATGGTGAGCGACAGGAGAAAGCTCCATAGTGCCAGAAGAGAGACTGAAGATCTATGGCTGGTGAGTGAGGGGTTGGGACATCTCAAGAATTTGTCAAAAACTTGGGGTATGGGAGGGTCCCAGGAGTCAACAAGGATGACATTAGCTGACTCACACAATAGAACAGATATGGAACCTGAAGAGGTCAACTGCTGTTGCCAGGCAGAAACCCCCCAGTTGAAAGAAAAGGATCCCAACCCACACATAAAACTTTCTACCCAAAATCTGTCATTTCTACAAGAAATTGATAGAGCCAGCTGGTTAGACAATGTAGGAGCCATGGCTGGGCAAGTGAGGATGACTATAAAAAAGGCAAAAAGAAGATGCAAAAAACAGATATGGGAGGACTGCTTGTTAACACCATGCCAGTGAGCAAGTGTATTTTCTCAGTATGTTTTAAAGACAAGCAACACAAAGCAGGACCAATTCCAGAAAGATAAACAATGACCACAAATGCTAACATGGCAAACTTATGGTACAGTATCTATGTTTGACTAAGGCCATTTCCTTCAGGTTGTGACAGTCCCTCAGGGATGTCTGAATAAGCCGAGGAATTTGGCAGGGCAAAATACATGTCTTAATTAAAAAGAAAGATAGACATCCACAGACTCATTTATGATTAATCACAAACAAGAAGTCAGCCAAAGTCTACCTCTTTCAGCTATATAAGCCAAGGATGACTCAGCTATTGGTGCAAAAAGTCTGAGCCTGTCTTAGGCATCCCTTCAAGTAGTATGGACCTTACCCATCATCGAGACATGAATTCTAGCATTCATGCTCTGGTTTGTTTTTTTTTTTTTTTTTTTTTTGGTTTGTTTGTTTTGTTTTTGGTTTTTTTTAGATTTATTTATTTGTTATATGTAAGTATACTGTAGCTGTCTTCAGACACCCCAGAAGAGGGCATCAGATCTCATTACAGATGGTTGTGAGCCACCATGTAGTTGCTGGGATTTGAACTCAGGACCTTCGGAAGAGCATTCAGTGCTCTTAACCACTGAGCCATCTCTCCAGCCCCATTCATGCTCTGTCTTAAGACACTTTATCACTCACTGAGAAGAAAGTTGTGCATCCACAAGCACAGCTCTTAGCCATTATTGGCATACAAATAATCTTGTATTCATGACCTGTTTTAGGTTGAGAAGGTGATAAAAATGATCTTACCCATCATTGACTACCAACTTCTGCTATGGAAGACATTGGACCTTGAATTTATGGAACTCTGTTTTGACATCTCTAAAAGCTCTGATGATTTCCCTCAAAAGATCAGATAATAGACATGCCATAAAAACTATGATAGAGGCACATACTGTTATGCCCAATAATAGAGATGTAATGAGGACCATGAATGGAGTGTCCTGCAGAGGGGGTTATGTAATACCTGCGCCAACCAGGTAACAAATACTTTGGGAACTACAAAGCCAATTTTGCCGTATCAGTTTGGCTCCTAGGAACATACATAAAAATGTTGCACTTTTATGTATCCTTATATCTAATTGTAACAAACATAATTGTAGGTGAGAATGGCTAACTACTCTAGGATAAAATCTCTGAAGATTTTAATGTAGCACCTTTGTATGTATAAGAAAAGGAAAAGTCGTTTAAGACATAAAGACAATGAATGAAAATAAAGTATATACTGTTCATAACATATTGTTTTGTGATAAAAAACAATAACAAGAAATTAAAAATTTATGGAATTGTGTTAAGATGCCTAGCAAGGTTCAGAAATAACAGAAATAGCCAAGTCCAACAGCCGTCCAGTCTATCCAAGATGAAGGAAAATAAAGTGGGAAGGTAAATAATACCAATCATTTGATAGGCACAGAGGTCATGGTAACCTTCCTGATCAGGACAATAAAAGAAATCAGTGAGAGCCCTTCAACCCCATTAAACTGACCTGCAGACACCCAGAGAATTACAATACTGAAATAGATATTATTACAGTGTCATTCTAGTTTCCTCATTATTTCTAAATAAACGAGACAACACATACACAGACACACACACACACACACACACACATACACACACACAAACACACCAGACCCACAAATAAATGTCTTGAGATCCCTTTCATTACAGGTTTTGTAGTTGTTTTGTTTTTTCTTATTAAACTTGCTTGTGTTGGACCATTTCTCCTTTGTCAACATCTTTACTCCGCTAATTGTGACTCAACTATTTCAGGATCGGCCGTTTTGGGGCTTCTTTCTGCCCAATGTATGTTTGGTTCAGGAACTAAGATCCCATACCATGAGCCAACACCCAATTAGTTCCTGAATCAAACATACATTGGGCGGAAAGAAGCCCCAAAGCAGCCGATCATGTTAGCATGAAAGGTTGTAGAATCATCCTTACATTCTTTGTTGTTTACAATAGGAAAAACTTAATTTGGATCAGTAATTCTTACATAAGAATATAGGCATAAGAATGACAGTGAGCCTCTTCAAATTCTGCAGCCAGGCAGGAATTCTAATGGAATGATAGAGACATCAACCCACCCACAAAACTTTCAACCAAAATTTTATTCTGTCTACAAAAAGTCCAGGTACATGGAATGGAATAGAGTGAAGGAACTGCCAACCTACAACCACCCCAACTTGATTGGGCAAGCACTAATCCCTGACACTATTAATGATTCTCTGTTATGCTTACAGACAGGAACAAGTTGTCCTCTGAGAGTCTCCAACCCTCAGCTGACTCAGATACAGACACCCACATCCAAGGAGTGCGTGGAGCTTAAAGACTCTTATGGAAGAACAGGAGGGAAGATTGCAGGCCCTAAAGGGGATAGGAATGTGACAGGAAGACGAAGGGAGTCACCTAACCTGGACCACTGTAGCTTTCAGAAACTGAACCACCAATGAAAGTACACACATGGGCTAGCCCTAGGCCTCACTGCACATACTGAGCAATTGTGAGGCTTGGTCTTCATGTGGATCCAAAACAAATGGAACTGGGGCTATCTGAAAAGCAGTTGCCTGTACATGAGCTGTGTTTTTCTAGTTGGACTGCCTTGTCTGTCCTCAATGGGAGAGGAAGTGCCTAGCCTCTAAAAGATTTGAAGTGTCAGGGTGCAGGTAGATACCAAGGGGTTCCACTCACTCAGAGGAGAAGGAGAGGGGGCAGGAGGATGGGGATAAGATTATTGGAAGAGGTGTCTGGAGGCAAGTCAGTGAGAAGGATGTAAAATGAGTAAGCAATAAAACAAAAAGTAAAATATCAGTCAGGTACCATTGCTGATGACAAAACCCATATGACTCACTGAACACAGATAAGTTGGGCTAGGGCCTACATGGAGGTGTCACTCCTACATTCTAGTTCCTTTGAATCAGGAAGGCATTTTATAGGCTATCAAAAGAAAAAGGTGAAAAGCTACTAAGTCACAAAACTTTTGAGCTACAACATATATTAGGGCAGTGTTGGCACAAAACTTTCAGGAGTAGCCAATGTCTGATTTGATTAAAGGTCAACTCCATAAGGAAAAAACCCATACCTGACCCTGCTTGTATAACTAAGGTCTAGGTACTAGACAGTTCAGAGTCCTAAGGTAACACCAAATGTTACTGCTATAAAAAGAGTACCAATAAAATGAGATTGCTGATCTATGAGTATTACTGAATATAATTAAGAATCATTTTTTTGATACATTTGTATTCAGTAGCTAGTATTATATAATTATATAAGGCTAAATTTTTCTGGAGAATATTTTACACCTACAATAAAATATTTCACAATTGAATACAGTTATTGTATATGAGGGCGTATAGTGAGGTAGAGAAAAGAATAAACATAAGACATCAACCATGAATGTTTTGACCCTCATCTCTCTCCTCCCCTAACTATCCCAACTGCTTTCAATCGTGATTATATTCCCATCATTTAATTCTTTTGAGATTCAATATTTAAGTGGGATCATGGCAATATTTCACTTCCTATACTTGACTTATTTTACTTTCATTGGCTTCCAGCTTTATCCATGGTATATCAATTGATAAGTTTTCCTTCTTTTCTAAGGACAAAAATATGTTATGCTTTTTTATCCATTCACCCATTATACAGTAGTAATTACTTCACCATGGTTACTGTGGATATAGTTCAAGGCATAAGGGAAAGAAAAGATGTGTGACACTATGTTCTCTCCAGGCTGTTTCTCTGGTTTATCATATACCCAGAATGAGGTGTTAAGTAATTATGGATTGAAACCTTAGAATCTATGATTTAGTTATGTCACATATCTTGTCTCACTAATATAGAGATTTAGCACACTATTTTGGTGGCATGTGTTTCAATTAAGAAGTATTAGACTGAGACAGGGTAAGTATTACATTCCTGTTCTAAAATGTTTTGATGAAATGAATATAGTAAAATTATTTAACCTATTAGTAAGTGTTGTAACCACACATTCAAGACCCTTAATAATAATCAATTGTAAGAATGCATACTTGTGGAAATTTATTTCATGATGCTTTGGTAATGTTAGAGTGTTCTTAATATCGATCATGTGAAGTTCCTCTGTTGTAATCTGTTTATAGGTGTTAAACTTGTATTCAAAATAAAAGCTTGATTTTTTTAATTTTAATTTTTATTAAATATTTAGTTTAATAAGATGAAATTATAAACATGGATTTAAGACAGGGGATTAATAGATAGTCAGATACCCAAGAGTAAGATATCCGTAAGTATAGATATGATTTTTTTTTAAGGAGAGCTGCCAGATCTTCAAATTTCCATTAGCCTCATTGGACTGAACTCCAAAACTGTGGCATCTCCCTGTGAAGAAGCCAAATTTTTAAATTTAAAAGATAAAAATATTAATTGGTCGTAACGTGAACAAATAATTTGCAAATTCAATTTGGGTTGATGGAGGTGTGATGAGATTGGTAGTATTAATAGCATTTTCTAAATGTTATGTGGCAAATCAATTCCAGGAAGTTATCTAATACAGCACGATGTTTGCAAGAGTAAGTATTAACAGTTCTGGAGATAGCAAAAATCCAACATACTCTGAAGGTCTCTCTACTCAGTTATTACATTCTAAAAGCAATTATGAAGTGAATAGTTAGAAGACATCAAATTATTGTCAAGAGAAGAGGATAAGTTAATATTATATGAATACTAATTGGAGAATGGACAATAATATCTATGATATATTTCTCTCAACCATTTTGTGAAGTGACAAATGGAGACACTATGCCATGTACTACAGAGAAAAAAAGTAAGCTTACAAATACAAGTTCACAGGAAAAAGTTGACAGGAAGGTAGGAAACATCCTCTGAAGTTACGCATTGTATGTTACTTGATGGACACATGACCTGTTAAACCAAGAGTGTTCCTATTAGCCCCAGGAATTCACTTATTCTAAAAGACAAATCAGCAACTTTAAGTTGAACAAGAGTATAAAATACCAGTCTCCAAGGATAGTCAATTTTGTCATTCTTCAAATATCTTCAGTCCCAGGAAGTCTAATTGAGTAAACAATTAGAAGACTCAGTTGATGTTAGGTTGCATAATTTCTTACACCATTGTTTGGAATTTGAAAAATCAATACATTTTCTCACAGCAAGTTTCAGATTATAAAGTCACTGATTATAAAACAGTATTTCCAAAAATTCTCTGCAGAAGCAACATTTTGTAAACTAGCTACCCTTAGTCTTTATTTTTAAATTTTCTGCTCCCTCAGTTATACACTCTAGGTATTATTATTTACACAAATGTAACCTTTTATCTTTTATTTTCCATTTGACTTTAAAGTCAATATTATATCACATTTTAAGCAAGCTCACATACATACTTAATGTCCATGTGTGTGCAGGTGCTCATGCATGGAATTGTATGTAGGACAGATGATGAGGTTCTTCAGTAGCTAATCACTTTTTTTGCTGAAACAAGGGCTCTCACTCAATACTCTAGGTTGTCTGTCAGTAAGCCCTAGGATCTACCATACTCACCCTCCCATCATTTGGGTTAGTTTCATGGACTACCATACATAACTCTGATTTGTGAGTAGATCAAATTAAGGTGCTTGTACTTGATGAAAGTATATGTTGGACTGATATATCATACTAACCATAAATAACATTTTTTAAAGTTTTAATTTTTCATTCAATATTTTGATGATAACCCCTCCCTCATCTCCTTCAAGTTCTTTTCCACTTCTCTAACATTACTGTTCATGTTCATTTTAAGCAAATTCATGTTCAATGTCTCTATACATAATAAAAATAAAATTTGTTTTTCCCATAAAGTATCTAATAGGATGACTTAAGAAGCTAATTTTGTCTTACGCAAATAGTTTGGATTTTGCTTAAAAATAGTTTACTTTGTATACTTTTAAATACTTTCAAAATGTTTACATAACTACAGCATATAACTTTGTGATAACACTGAAAATAAGCTAAAATAAGAACATTATATTCCAAAATATTGGGTGGTTTAACCCTCATGCAATCCTATAAGCAATGATAAGTATGAAATTGACTACATCTTATAAAACTTAACTGTACCATAATTTTTTTGTATATTTGAGAACTTCCATAAAATTCAATACCCAATAGTAGCAATAATTATAACAATAATTAATATTTCTATTGATATTTACTCTCAGGTATCTTTTTGTGTGTGTTTGTTTTAGAATCTGATCATATATTAATGGCTATATCTGAAAATGTTATTTTCACAAGTAGAGAAAAGCAAAGGACTAGAAAATAAACAATTTGCCTCAGGTAATACTAGAACTAGAATTTGTCCCTAAATGGATTATTATTCAGTTATTAATTTTCTCTTTTTGTGTATGATTATTTTTTCTTCTGAGATTTTTTCTTTCTTTTTTATTTTTTATTAGACATATTCTTTATCTACATTTCAAAAGTCCTATTTCCTGGTTTCCCCCGAAAATTCCCTAACCCATCCCCCTTTCCCTTGCTCACCAATCCACCCATTCCTGCTTCCCTGTTCTGGCATTCCTTTATACTGGGGCATCTAGACTTCTCAGAACCAAGGGCCTCTCCTCCCTTTGATATCCAACAAGGCCATCCTCTGCTGCATATGCATCTGGAGCCATGGTCCCTCCGTGTATACTCTTTGGTTGGTGGTAAGCCCATGGGAGCTCTGGAGGTACTAGGTGGTTCATATTGCTGTTTCTTATATGTCACTGCCAACCCCTTCAGTTCCTTGGGTCTTTTCTCTAGCTCCTAAATTGGGAACCCTGTGCTCAGTTCAATGGTTGACTGAGAGTTATCCCCTCTGTATTTGTCATGCACTGGCAGAGCTTCCCAGGTGACAACTATATCAGGATCCTGACAGCAAACACTTGTTGGCATCCACAATATTGTCTGGGTTTTATAACTGTATATGGGACGGATCTCTAGGTGGGGAAGTCTCTGGATGGTCTTTCCTCAGTCTCTGCTCAACACTTTGTCTCTGTATCTCCTCCTGTGTGTATTTTTCTGTCCCTTCTAAGAAGGGCAAGTGTATCTATACTTTGATCTTCTTTCTTCTTGAGCTTCATTTGGTCTGTGATTTGTATCTTGGGTATTCCAAACTTCTAGGCTAATATCCACATGTCATGTCTCAGATGAGTTACACTGGATAGGATAATGATTCTTCTGAGGAGAAATGAAAAGCCTAGAAAAGCCTGTAATGGAGAAGAAAAACAAACCAATTAATAGGGATGGATAGTCTGTCTTGGGAGTGGTTATTCCACATTACAAGATGCAGTTCATCAGTAAGAGTAAGAATTTAAGGTAGGAACTTAACACAAAACCCATGAAAAATGAATGCTGTTTGCTAGCTTTTTCACTGGCATGCACTCAGATAGCATTCTTATACAGCACCGGACCACCTGCTTTGGCTTGATGGTGCTCACAGTGGGCTGGACCCTTCCACAACAATTATCAGTCAAGATAATTCCTGATATATATCTGCCAACCAATATAATCAAGGGAATTCTTCAGTTGGGGTTTCTTCTTCTTCTTCTTCTTAGGTAAACTTAGATTATGTTAAATTGATTTTTAAAATATATGGACCCTCCATCATATAAACCTTGACACAAAAAGGCACATCTGAGCCATAAATTTCCTTGAAAAATATCCTCTATTTTGTTCCAAGGTACATGAAGATTAACATGGAAGAGAATTATTTACAAAAATTAAAACAATGGACAAAGGAGCTCTTCAATTTTATTAGAAGATGAACAGAATAGGAGAGAGAAAGAGAGAGAGAGAGAGAGAGAGAGAGAGATGCACTTAATGCACTTTTATCTTTTAGGGACTGTAAATAGTATACCCAACTTACATTAATTATCAAAAATGGAAAATTTATAAAAATATATTTATCAGTTTTGACAGAAATTAATAATTTTGGTTGAATATTAAAATATGATCATTGTAATGTTGATAGGAAATTTCTGGCTTTGGGAAAAATTTTCATAATTCAGTAAAATGAAATTAATTTGTAAGATTTATTCTTCCAGTTATCAAACTTTCTGTAAAATCTGAGAATTAATATATTCCATTTAAATATCACTATCTTTCTAATGTTGACATAATTTGTATTCTAATATATACAATTAATATAAATAAATTTAAATTTTAGAACAATAAAATATAACAATTAATTTCAAATTTTTCTGATGTACTCAGCCTGGAAAGTCTGTGTGTTTCTAGGGTATACATGTATGTTCCTGTGTTAGATTTATAATGTATATGATAATAAGTCATTAAATCTTATAATGAAGTTTGGCTCAAAAATTCTTTACTAAGTAATAAATACTAATAAATTCTTTTAAAAATGACCTAAATCTAAATTAAAATAAATTGCATTCTAAGATGAAAGTAAAATTCAAATCCTGAATCAATCAATGTTCACGAAGGTAAAATATTGAACTTTTTTGATCAGCATATTTTAATAATGAGAATTTATCCTTGAGTCATTGCTTTAGAGGATCAATACAACTTTTTGAAGCATTCATATTAGAAATAGAGAGTTTAGAGATGGTATTATTACCACTTTTGTTCATCTGTAGAACAATGTGTGTTTGTATAGCTACCTATGTCTGCAGCATTTAATCAATCTTTGAATTATAGCTATTTAAAGTGATGATACTTGCCAATTACTGTTTCTTTGTTTTATATTAATGAATAGAATCTTTTTTATTCTTTTTTAATTAATTTATTTTTATGTATATATGAATACACTGTAGCTGTGTTCAGACGCCCAGAAGAGGGTATCAGATCCTTTTACAGATGGTTGTGAGCCACCATGTGGTTGCTGGGATTTGAACTCAGGACCTCTGGAAGAGCAGTCGGTGCTCTTAACCGCTGAGCCATCTCTCCAGCCCAATGAATAGAATCTTATACATAAATAAAGATATTTCCTAAATCTAATTCTGTCTTGTTTTAATTAATTTTACTCTTCTATTTCTGATGGTGATTTTAGTATTTACTGATTGGAAGTATTTTAGTGTCTTTAAAAATTATAAACAATTTATTCTGCATGGTGTTTTTAAGGCTTTACAGTTCATCTTGAACACATTTCTGAAAATATTGATTTCAATATAGTCTGGAGAACTCATTGCACATGTGAGCTAACTACTTATTTAAAGATTCCACATTTTCTCCTTTGTCTGTTGAACATAGTTTATTTTTGTAAACATCAGAAATCTGATTATTAAGGGTACACATCAATACCTAGGACCCAGATGTGAAATTTTTATTATAGTGTGTTCAGTTCTTAAGTTTAAAAAATTAAAATTGAATTATTTTTTGAAAGGTAGAAGAAAATAACTTTATATTGAATTACAAATGATCTTCTGAATTTCAAACCCTTTTTTCGCTATTAGTCTTTCAATGATTAAATAAAATAGTTGGTCTTAGTTTTCTAAGTATGTATAATTATGTAGATACTTTTTGTATTTCACTCTAATTTCATTATATTTAAAGAAAGTATAGCTTATAAACCCTTTCATCAAGCAAATGCTTATCGATGTTGTGTAATATTACAGTCTTGTTCTCAGTTTAAGAGTTATAGCAACAAAGCTTGTAGTCTTCATATTTTTCTTTGAAATAACTAATATTTAATTTTTCCATTTGATCCTTACTCAAATTATGAGAAACCCAGGCGTATAAAATATAGTGGAGAAAATGAGAGAAAGGTACATTGACCCCTGTTCTATACACCCTCACATATCACTAGCCTGAATCTGAATGTACCTGTCCATATAGAGAGAAACATACATAAATTATCCCAAGACACTTCCAAATGCTAATTCTTGTTAAGTAACTTTGTTGTCTAAGTATTATGCTACAATTATTAATTATAAGATAAAGTTTAAATACACAATCCTAATATTTCATTGTATTGCATTTTTGTTCCATTTTGTATAAAATTAAATGCAAATCATCTTTTATCATACTTTTAAATACCTACCAAGTAAATAAATATAGCATAAAAAATAGAAAATGACTATCTCATTTTATATACCTAAAATTTTAATAGTGGTACAAAAATTATGCTTACCCAGGAAAACTAGAAAAATTAATGTGCTGATCCTTACCAGATTTGCAAAAATGCAAATATAGCAGTTTTCATTGCACATATTTTAAAGAGATAAATCTTAACAGAAGAGCAATAGTGCATTTTTGAAAGTAAGAATGAACTTAAATAATTTTAACTACAAAAGTAAAGTAAGTATAATATATGAAGGAACTATTGGCCTCAGTTTATTTTTAACAAAGAACACATTTTATAAATATGCTTGAAATATTATATACATACTTGACATTATTGCTAAAATTATTTATAAATACTAATAGACTAACAATATATACTTTTTAATAATTTATTAAAAATTAATTTATTGTGTTGCTTTGTTATTGTTACTTCTTATTATGCTAATTATCTGCATGTATCAAATGTAACTGAAATAAAGCTGTTTTCAAATGAGAACTTGAATTGTGTTTCATTAGTTAAACATGTTATAAGAACATTTTCATGGAATATTTTCTGCACTAACTTTACCTGTAGGCAATTATTCATGATTAAAAGAGGGATTCAGCATGCTGTGAAATGAAAATTTTGATTGAAAAAAGGAAAGAATGAAGACATTTTCTCCATTCAATTGCTTACTCTTATGAATAGAACTCTGATCTATGTCCATCCATTCTGAACATGTCCTATCTCATCAGATCCCAGAAGAATAGAACTCTGTGCTCTCTTTGTGTTTGTTTAGAAGAACACTTTCTCACAGATGATGAATTAAAGGTACACATAAAAAGAAATGATAGGAGACCTGACAATGAGGGACTCAAAGGGATAACTTTTCACTTTGATTTGATTTTTCTACAATCAAGAGATCAGAAGATCAGCCTGCCAGGAGATAGTGATCTCCCAGCAGCGATTTCACTTCTGAGTGTGGAGGTGAGATCTCCACCTTCTCTTTCGAGGGATACAGCTAGGAGGGCACAGGGCATATGATCAGTGGAGCTGCTGGAACAGGAATCTTCCCTTCTGGCTGCCATTTGCAGCAGGGAATCAGATAGCTCCACAGCCTTCTGTGCATAGACCCTGCCAGAAGAGAGTTGGTTTCCCAAGAGTACAAACACAGGCTTACAGTCCCATAGGAGGGAGAAGCTCCAGTCAGAGACAGCAAGGCCAACTAACACCAGAGATAACCAGATGGTGAAAAGCAAGTGCAGGAAACCTACCAACAGAACCAAGGCTACTTGGCAATATCAGAGCCCAGTTGTACAGCCCTGTACAACACTGTAAAGAAAACAAATCTTTTATCAAAGGAAGTATTAAGGTAGTTAATGATTGCTGGAGGAGAATGAGAGAATGGAAAAATATCCATTTTCCTATAAGAAATCTTGCACCTATGCTCCTCATGCTTTATATAGCTAACCTAGGGAAACACACTGTCACACACATACACACACACACACACACACAAACACACAAATTCACACCCCACATGGAAATAAAATGAGGAAGAATTCAGCAGAAGAAGGGATCTGTGGAAGAAGGGTACAAGAAAAAAATAACAGAAGATGAGTATAGTCAGAACATAATGTGTACATGAAAAATAAACTGTAATCCCACCAACAAAAAAAAAAGAAATGATAAGAAATGATAAGCATCATCCTCCAAAATGATATTTTAATAGATTCAAACTGAAGTTAAGCCGGGCGGTGGTGGCGCACGCCTTTAATCCCAGCACTTGGGAGGCAGAGGCAGGAGGATTTCTGAGTTCAAGGCCAGCCTGGTCTACAAAGTGAGTTCCAGGACAGCCAGGGCTACACAGAGAAACCCTGTCTCGAAAAACCAAAAAAAAAAAAAAAAAAAAAAGATATAAATCGTTGCAAAGTACAGTAACGCATGGAGATGGAAGTTTTTCTCAAACTGAAGTTAAGCATAACACCAATAAAATGCAGCAAAAATGCTATTTAAATAAAAACAGAGAGATACACATACATGTCTTATATTCTGAAAAAGACCTTATCAGCTACTTTACATAAGACTCACATTTGTGAAGGATCTGTTAGTGATGGCACCCGATTACAGATGAAAGAAGCAAGAATAAAACTCATGATGTTTTAGTTAATATCTCCTCAAGCATATTATTTAATTTAATTTTTAAAATCATTTTGTGTCCATCTCATATGAGTCCTAGCATTGTGTTATTCCCACTTTCTCTGGGGATCATCCACAAAAGCTAAGCAATTATGTAAAGTGTCTTATGGAAATGTATAATTTAATTGATAAAATAGTTGTTTATTTTAGAAACGAAATCTAAAATACTTCTCTTCATAATAGGTGTCTCTCCGCTGTACTGTAAATAATACAATGATGAAATTTATATCTAAAATATAAGACCTAATGTATTGAAATATGTATAAATATACTGTTTCATATAAGTGAAATTAATATTAAGTATACAGATTAAAATTCAGAGCTTTTTAATGGAAGTATAATATCATAGCTACGTGTCCTGACAATCCTAGAATGTGGGTGCCTGAAATGAGATGATTATGATGAGTTAAGGGCAGACAGTGTTAAATACTGAGTTCAAGACCAAGAGCTAAATACTGAGAATTTGTTTTCTTTTCCTTTAACTGATTGTGTGTACCTCAGTTCTGCAGTAGAAGGCTCTAGTTTTAATCCCTAATATTATAAAGAAAGCAAATGATAAAACTATACAGAACTCTGCATTTATATTTAACACAAAGTGAATCAAACAGAAGAATCCACTTCCACCTATAAGGACAGAAATCCTATAGGAATCACTTTCCTATGTTATTTGGAAATGGGTCCCTAAAGAAGTCTGATGCATTGGGGTGTTGGGGGTTGTTCCAGTGCTGCTATGTATTCAAATTCTAAATACTGGCCCCCATGATCTGGTTACCCTAGATGAGCATATTCTCATCAAGTGATGTTGTGTAATCTTTGCATCCTAATTTAAAACTATTTGTTATATAAGGGTGCCTACCGCCAATTATTGAGGAGAAACGAAGAGGCAGAGTTTTCAGGTAGCTGGCTGGAGATTTGCAGGTAGGGTTGCTGAGAAGAAGGATAAAGGAATTTAGGAGAAAAGAAACAAAAGGGGAGCATAAGATATCCAATAGATGAGACGAGCCAGGAGCATGTGTCCAAAATAAAATGGGTACTGAAGATATGCTGATAGAATAGAAATAACCCGGAAAGAGTCAAAAAGTGAGTATTTGGGGAGCATAGTTTGGCAATTAACAAAAATAGATTGGGGTAATGGCCCCAGTAATTGTACCAGAGATGATTAAATCCATAGGATTTTGTCTTAATTATCAGGCGTTGTCCACATCATATTATTAACTAATAGGATTTACTAAACTCAATTAATAGAAGTCAATCAGATGCACTGCTTTTTAGTTTTCTTGACTTGTTTTTCAGAGTTTCCTTTTAACCCCAGAACAGGATTTTTGGTGTAGAACCTTAGAGATCTGCCTTTGATGAAGCATAGGTATCAGAGAGATAGCAGAGAAGACGAGTTTGGCAAAGCTCCTTGCCAGACATGAAGACTCATATTGGGCACCATTCTACAGATATTGATTAGTCCTTGTGGTCTGTAATCACTATGATGATTAGCCTAATCAAACACATTTCTCATCATTCATTCATTATCATAATTTGAAAGGCTGAGAACTCTCAAATTTATATAAAATGTTATTGATTCAATGCAAAACTTCCTCCCATACCAAGGATGAGGAAGTCATCAAATTGAATGGCAGAATACCACCTGATATAAAATGGGCAGAGATGTTACTATTAACTGGCAAGGATTTTAATACAGCAGTATGTCCCATCAAGTGATTGGAAAAATATAAGGTTTTCACATAGAAGTAAAAACAACTGGAAATTTTACAGCTGCCAACAAGTCCAGTAATTATTTTTGAGGGAGACAGCAGAAAAGATAATTATCTTAAAGATAAATCAATAGAATTTATCAAATATAATACTACAAAAGACTTATGCTGAATAAAAATCAGCTTTCACCCATACTAAATACATAGTTTGTGCTACCAGAGCCACTGCAGGACTGAAAAACATACAAAGATTCAATAGCTGTGGAAGATTAGAGTTTGTCAACAAAATGCATGCTGATCAGAAAGAGGCAGGTTTTTGTTTTTGTTTTTGATTTTTTTCCCCCACAAGGAATTGGCCCCTGAGAGGACACTCATAATTCAGTAAATGGATGGCCCTACACTCATACACATAGAGGCATCCTTAAATGAACTCAATAGATTTTTGTTTGGAAAAGAAAAAAAAAAAGAATAAGACAAAAATGTGAGGAAATATTTGGTGAGATAGAAAGGAATGAGAAGCAAGTTATTCAGAGTGGACTTGAGCGAAACATTGCACAAACATATGAAATTCTCAAAGAATAAAAGCTATCATAAGTGTATGTGTATGTGTGTGTGTGTTTATGTATGTGTGTGTGGTTGTGTGTAACCAGAGGTCTACTTAAGTATCTTCCTCAACATCTTTCCATTTTTCCTTGTAAGTTACTGTAGTGATTTTTTTTTATACTGGAGACATTACCCCTACAATTTTTGAAATAAACATTACATAATTTCTTTCTTCACTTTCTTATCTCTAAAAGTTCTTATATAACTCT
Source organism: Tokudaia tokunoshimensis (assembly GCA_036184795.1). Lineage (NCBI taxonomy): Eukaryota > Metazoa > Chordata > Mammalia > Rodentia > Muridae > Tokudaia > Tokudaia tokunoshimensis. The sequence goes on from BTHU01000019.1 coordinate 19,177,188, forward strand.
TCTTGCCTCTTTTAAATTCTTCTCCTCTGCTTTCATTAATTGCTATAACATGTATATATGTGCATATAATGTATATATGTATAACATATACATATATTCCTAAATGTAACTTACTCTGCAGAATATATGCAGTTACATTTGCAGTACACATGCAGAATATATGTAGGTTTCCATTGGTGACCATTTGGAATTGAATAATAAATTGGTGAGCTTTGATCTGGGGAGAACTGTTTCTTAAACTCTAAGCATTCCTTTGCTTCATGTAGTTCACTGCATAAATTTAAGGTCTTGTGGTCTTTCCTTGTTCCACTTTAGAATGTATATTACTTTTGTTCATGATCAGCTCATGTTAGGCAGTCATTTTGATGAGATTTCATGGGCATAACTTCTGACATTACAAGGAAACAGATTCATAGTACACTCCTTATGCCTCTATTTTGTTTGTTCGTTTTGTTTTGTTTTGATTTGTTTTGTTTTTTTGCTGTGTGTGTTTGTATTTGTGTGTGTGTGTGTGTGTTTGTGTATGTTTTTGTGTGTGTGTGTGTTTATGTATAGGGGTATGACATTTCTTTCTTTTTTAAAAAAATTTTCTCATATATTACATCCCAAGGGCAATTTGCCACTCTTCTCCTCCCCAGAGTTTCTCACCCCCACCTCCCTTCTACCCTAGATCCACCACCCTGCCTCCCTTAAGAAAAGATTAGGCCATCAACCAAACATGGTATAACAAGCTACAATAAGACCATGCATATACCATGACATCAAGGCAACACAGTAAGACAAAGTGTATTTCACAAGTTGGAAAAACACTCAATGACATTCCTGCTCCCACAGTTAGGATTTCCACAAGAATACCAAACTACTTAGCCATAAAGTACATGCAGAAGACTGAGGTCAAACACCTACACATTCCCTGATATCTGCGAGCCCCCATGTATCCTGTCATTTAATCCTGTGGTCTAAGGTCTTGTGATCTCATAATGACTCTGATCTTCTGGTTGCTCAGAGTGTCCTTCCCCCAGCTTTGCATGACTCTTCAAGATTCTGCATCTCTTCCTATCAGTTGCTGGATGAAGTCTTCCTGATATCTTTGATTCTGCTAAATTCCAGTACCAGAACACTCATAGGCAGGACAAACTGTAGATCTAAGTTTTGTGGCTGGGTTGGCATCCCAATCCCTTGATTTAAAGTCTTACTTAGTAACAGAAGATGACTGGTACAGGCTCCCTTTTCCCCACTACTAAGATTGTTGCTCTCATAGATTCCTTGGAGTTTCTTTTGCACTAGAATTCTACTACCCCCTCCACCAATCCATTCATTTCTGCCAGTATTCTCTCCCTTCCTCCCTCCCTACCATCGGATCTCTCCTGGTATCATCACCACCTCCACCCACCTGCCTCTACTCATGAATTTTTTTCTACTTTCCTTTTCCAAGGGGATACTTGGGTTCCTCCTTAAGTCCTCCTTGTTACTTAGTTTCTTGGAGTCTATGGATTGATGCATGGTTGTATTTTAAATTACAATTAATATACAGCTGTTTGTGAGTAAATAGTATGCTTGGCTTTTTCTGAGTTTGGTTTACCTCACTCATCATGATTTTTCTAGTTCTACTAATTGCCCCAAAACTTCATTGTGTCATTGTTTTCAATAGCTGTAAAATGGTCCATTGTGTAAATGCACCAAATTTTATCCACTCTTTAGCTGAGAGACATGAAGATTATTTCCATTTACTGGATATTTTGTCCAAAGTTGAGCATAATTTTATGAACTAGTTGAGAAAATATCCTTGTCCTTTGAATATATGTCCAGTAGTGGTGTAGGAGAATCTTGAAGGAAATTGATTACTGTCTTCAAAATCATATTAACTGAAAATTATTGTCTGTAGTCACATAAAGTAAAACTAGAATAAAAAACAAGATGAAAAACAGCAAATATATGTATATTCATTAATATTTTTAAATAATTTTAAGGGAACAAAATGATAAATCACTCAAACATAAAATTAAATTATGTAGCTAAAATAATGTGTTTCAATTAAATTGTCTGGTAATTAAACCATTTCATGTTTATTTAGAAAATCAAATGAATGCCTTGATGTCTGAAAAAGAAATGTCTAAACAACATAGGAAGCAATGAGCAAATTGTATCCAACTGTATCTAAAGTATATTATATAGGTAAGAGCAAAATTGATTAAGTTCAAAAGGAAAATGCTATAGAAAAAAAACAAAAGCCCAAATGTTGGAGTCTGAGAAAAGGTAAATAAAATTGGCAAACTTCCAGCAAGACTGACAAAGCGAAATTAATGAGTCTTATGAAATTTGGGAGTGACACAAGGTAACAACTTTAAGGTCATGCAGGGCTAAACAAGTAATTATAAAATAATAATCACATTATGCATTAGCAAAAATCATCACAGCTTAAAAATATAATTGCTTATACAAATATTACATAATTCAAATTCCTTGTATAAAATATTTTTAAATGTGCAAATGTTATTATTTGACAAATTTTAACAACATATTATCACTAGGTCTTCTCACTGTTCTCTATGAAATAGAAAAAAAGATTCCCTGACATTAAATACGATATTCAAAGTCACAATAATAAAACAAAAGAACAAAACCACACAATCATCATCCTTATTTGAAAATTATGTTCAATGCAATCTCTTACTAGCACAAAGCATGTAGTTAAGTTTTCTTCATTTGGGAAAATCTCAGGGGTCAGAATATCCAGAATGAAATAGATATGCCTCACCTTATAAACACACCACTGTTGTCCTGGTGTCTCCTTTGCCAGGCTTTACAAGCAAGTTTTAAACACATGACCTATATACAAAAAATTAAGTTGCCTAATTTTTACAGCTTATTTGTCAGTTTTTAAAAGTTCATTTCATCTTCCTTTTTTGTGCATCGAGATCCAGATAAGAATTATGCTTGACCCAAGGGAAAAGTTAGTGGAGGAACTGAAGTTGCTGAAGGGGTTTTGCAACCCCTGGAAAGAACCCAGATGTCCCTCAGCGGAGGAATGGATTCAGAAGATGTGTTATATTTACATATTGGAATACTACTCTGAAATTAAAAATAATGAATTCAAGAAATTCTTAGGCAAATGGTCAGAACTGGAAAATATCATCCTTAGTGAGGTAACCCAATCACAAAAGAACACACATGGTAGGCAGTCACTGATAAGTGGATATTAACCCAGAATCTCGGAATAGCCAAGACACAATTCACTTATCAATAGATTTCCAAGAAGATGGAAGAAGAGACCCCTGGTCCTGGAAAGACTGGATGTAGGGGAACGCCAGGACAGAGAAGTGAGAGGGGGTTGACTGGGGAAAAGAGGGAGGGAAGGTGGCTTATGGGACTTTCGGGGAGGGAGGAAACGGGAAAGGGGAAATGATTTGGAATGTAAATAAAAAAATATAGAAAATAAAATAAATAAATAAATAAAAAGAACCTCAATAAGTTTAATTTGTAAAAATGTCAAAAAGAAAAGCAAATAAATGTATAAACAGGAAAGGAAGGACCCAAAGTATCTTTACTCACAGATGAGACAATTTTACATATAATCTATCTAAATGCTTCACCGGAAAATATATATAGCTGATAATTCCATGCATCAACATATCAGAATAAAAATCAATATCCAAAATTGAGTAGCCATGCTTCTAGAAAAATGGCTCAATAATTGTGGTTATTTACTGATCTTGCAGAGGATCTAGGTTTGATCCCCAGCAAAACAAAACAAACAAACAAAAAAAAAACCACACACACAAAAAGGGAAGAACAACAATATTAAACAACCAGACTATCCAGAGGTCCCAGGGACAAAACCACCATCCATAGAGTACACATGGAGAGACCCAAGGCTCCAGCCACATATGTAGCAGAGGATGCCTTATCCAGCATCAATGGGAGGAGAGGCCCTTGTTCCTGTGAAGGCTTGATGACCCACGCTAGGGCAAAGCCAGGGCAGGGAGGCTGGAGTGTGTGGGTGAGTGTTTGAGGGAGTTCTCTCACAGAAAGGAAGGGGGGATGGGATAGGGGGTTTGCAGAGAGGAAACTGGGAAGGGGAATAACATTTGAAATGTAAATAAATAAAATAACCAATTAAAAATAAAATGAATTAAACATGAAAAAAAATAAGAGAAGAGTTACACTGACAAGCATTTAGTAAACGTCTAATATTTCTGTTACAACTAGGAAGTTTTGCTTTTTCTTTCCTTGAACATCTGCCTTGTTTCTGCTTTTGGTGTTGGCTTTTCTAAAACTCTGTTGTTTTTTTTTTTTTATAAATTATGTACTGTGCCAACTAAGACTTGTATTCCTTTAACCATTTCAATAGGAACTTCAAAAATAGTTTGACAACCATTTCAGTCTTCTAAGTGCTAGAACTCACAGGCATCAACCACCAACAGAACCAATCTACCACTGTCACCATCTCTACCGTATCCTTGTCACTTGACATGCAAAGATTTTTACTTTCATGGATTTGTTGTTGTTGGTGGTGGTTTTTTGAGACAGGGTTTCTCTGTGTAGCCCTGGCTATAATGGAACTCACTCTGTAGATCAGGCAGATCTCGAACTCAGAAATCTGCCTGCCTCTGCTTCCCAAGTACTGGTATTAAAGGCGTGCGCCACCACTTCCTGGCAACTTTCATGTTTATATTTCCTAAATGTGCAAAGTCCCCGAATTTACAAGACTTTAGTATTTTCTCTAGCCATTATTTGCAAGAAATATAATATTCCTCTTAAGAAATACTTGTTGAGTTCTTATAAGCACTACTTATAGGCAAGTCCTTTATCCAGTTAGCATTTTAAAATAAATGTTGAGTCTTTTCAACATCTTCAAAAACACTATTTCATTGTGTGACATTTGCCTAATATGTGTGTACTTTCTCACTTATTAAAAGTAAGCTGCTTGTCTGTAATTTTTTTTATTTTTTTACTTCCTTTGTTATCATTTTTATTGGTTATTCTATTTATTTACATTTCAAATGTTATCCTCCTTCCCAGTTTTCCCTCCACAAGTGCCCTATCCCCTCTTTCCTCCCCTCCTGCCTCTATGAGGGTACAACCCCACCTGCTCACCTACTCCTGCCTCAGCATCCTAGCATTCTCCTATCCTGGGTCATCAAGCCTCCACAGGACCAAGGGGCTCGCCTCCTAGTGATGCCAGATAAGGCAATCCTCTGCTACATATCCAGCTGGAGTCATGGATTCCCCACCCCCAACCCCCCCTATACTCTTTTGTTGCTGGTTTCATCCCTGGGAGCTTAGAGGGGGCATCTGGTTGGTTGGTATTTTTGTTCTTCCTATAGGGATGCAAACCTCTTCAGCTCCTACAGTCCTTGCTCTCACTTCTCCATTAGGGTCCCCTCGCTCAGTCTGATGTTTGGCTGTGTACATCCACGTCTGTATTTGTCAGGCTCTGGCAGAGCCTCTGAGGGGACAACTATACCAGGCCCTATAAGTAAGCACTTCTTGGCATCAGCAATCGTGTCTGTACTTTCTAGCTACAACATTGATTTGATGTCTTGTTTACAAAGTGTAATCAGTGGTAGAAGAGAAACAAAGAAGACTCATAACACTGCAGTAGCATTACTTTGTTTTCGTGACAAATGTTTTCGTGAAAACACTCTAAGACAGTCAGCCAGGGCTTCCTGGGTGCTTCACTTGCAATCGTGACAGTTAAAAACATGGATGACATTGTTGTAATTTTTCAAGAGCACAGCTTATTAGATGTTTCATAGAAATGTTTAGTAATACTCATTTAAGCGATCAGAAAGACTGAAAATTCAGAGATGTGACATGAAAGAAGCAGCTTTAAAAAAACGTGATGCTAAATTAACAAAAACTTGCTATGGATATATTTCTTTTTAAAATGGATAACATACTAAAATATTTGAATAGGCTTGCAAAGTATTTCTCAGGAAAAATATTCAAGCTATATTCAAATTCAAAGCTGTATTCAAAAAGAGCTCTATCCAAAAATATTCAAGGTATAAAATCAGTTTCTTTTGAAATGTCAAGCCTAAATATACTGACAAAGTTACATTTGTGAAACAGTTTTTGTACTTTGAAGATGAAGTAAATAGTTCTGTTACATAAGTATCTTTATATTTGAATATAATATGTAAGAACAAAAGGAAAGTTTAAAAGTATATTATGAACCATGATATAGTTTATTTTCGTATTTTAACACCTTCTAACTAATGTCTATAGAGCTTCAAACTCAATTCTTCAAATCGACTTGCAATTAGATGAATTAAATCTAGTTAATTGGTTCTCATTATAACTTGTATTTTATTTTAGTAATTTGTCTTATATATTTTTAATTTTTCTCTCAGCTTCATTAGTTTCCTGATATCAAAATTATACATACATATATATTATATGGATAAACTAAGATATAAATTCTTATATAGATTTTAAATGATTGATTAACATAATTATCACATACACAATTTCTCATACATAATTTTATTGTAAGAACATCTGGATTTAAATATTTTCCACTTTTAAACTATGCAATATATTGTTATTGCTACTTTTATTCCCATGAAAGAAATATCATATGCTTGGTTGGATTGGAATGTGCGTTGGGTCCACAGAGTGTAGGTAAAGACTTGGAAATATGATTTTTAAAAATGCATATTTTTTCAAGGAGCTTATAATATCTTTTTGAAAAAAACTCAATAAAATGAAAAATAAATTAGTAGTAATGAAGAATCCACTGTAGAAAGAAGCAAATGTTTTGATTAGATTGGGCAGAAACTTACAAGATATAATAAATGTCATTTTCCTGGGACACTGAATGTAGGTTAAAGAATTCTTCACTATAATATTTAGAAAAAAAAGAATACATTTTGGAATATAGGATTCATTGAATTGATAAATAATAAATTTGTGAGACACATATTCAATAATTATCAGTGCTAGAATTTTTCTTATTTTTGATTAATACTGTTTTTATTGAAAATTTCTGAAATAGCACATTAATACATATTCCCAAGTCACACTTAACTCTTGAAATAAAAAGTCAATAACCAATATTTGCAGGATTGAGGCAGAAAAAAAATATTTCACATCTAGAAAATTACTAAGTGAAAATTATAAAAATAGCAACATTATCACAATTTAAATTATATTAAATGTCTAAAATGCTTCAATTTGATAGTACTTAAATCTGAAGTGAACTCATTTCCTCATTCAAGTATTACTGTTTTACAAGTACAAAGAGAAAGCTTTAGACTGTAACACTCATATAATCCATGTTCTTTAAAAATCAAAGTTATTTTATTAAGATAGTATCTAATTTGAAGCAGCATTTGTCAAATGGGATTACATGAAGAGCAGAGGATCTAAGTAAAGGACGCTCATCTGCTGGCCATCTGAGCTGATTTAGTGCTTGCCTCTGTCATCTTAACATGTAATCACCGACATGTCAGTGATAAAGTCACAGTCCATACACGGTAAGTCAATTGCAAAAACCTCAGGAAGAGTAGAATTTAATTCCCTTGAAACTTTGATTTTGACATTTTTACTTGTATCTTCTTGAAGAGTTTATTGTAATTTTCATATTCATAAATATTAACCTTTATTATTCTTCATGTTATAATGGAATATTTTATGTATTACAAATCTAAATAAGAAATCATGTTTATTATTTTAACAACTTATAGAAATCTGTTTTGAAATCATACTTATTTATATACTGTACATATAATAGATGCATATATATATATATATATATATATATATATATACATATATATATACACACAAGTTGGTTTTGCTCAGTGTTTTAACAAAGCAACTAGAACAGGGGCTAAGCAAAGAACAGACTTTTCTTTAGTCTTTTATCCACTCTCCACATTTCTATCTTTCTTTACTGTATCTATTAATCAATTGTATTTCTTGAGTAACCTCCCTGTGCCTCTAATGCTTTATATGTAAATATGCATATATAATATATATGTATATATATATATTCATGCACATATATGCATCCATAGAGGCTATGTAAACTGAAGATGTAATCAAATTTGTGAATTATTATACATTAGAACATCAACTTTTGCTACTTCAGCAATATTTAAGATTTTATTTAATAAATATGCCCAGAAGTTAATTAAAAAATAAATTTCATGAAAGTCTGTGTTTAAAACTTTTTTAAATGTATTAGCTATCTTAGTCCATTTGAGATGTTACATTAGCAAACAAACAGCAATGCCAACAAATACAGTGTGAGGGTTGACTCATTAGTATTACACTGAAACTTAGGAAGTTACATTTGTGAAAACTAGGAAGACTTTTTCGTTTCTCAATAGAAGGTAATTACCTTCTGGGATTCCAGTGCCTAGTCCTACATAATAGTGAGCTCTCTCTATATACACAAATTACAGATATGTACCCCAAGAAAAGAAATCATGGATTAAATCTGTGATAATATTTGTAGATATTCTAGAAAAAGATAATTCTCAGCATGCATTTTTGAAGAATATCAACAATTACTACAGATTCCAATATTTGATTAGAAGATCAACAAACATTGAAAACCTGAATGTAAATCCAATGTGGGGCCAGTTATAATATATACTTATTATTAATATGAAATCCTTGAAATATGATTTCTTATCAAAATACAAAATAAAACACATTTTATGTGTGTACTTTCTCACTTATTAAAGTAAGCTGCTTGTCTGTAACTTTTTTATTTTTTTACTTTCTTTGTTATCATTTTTATTGGTTATTCCATTTATTTACATTTCAAATGTTATCCCCCTTCCCAGTTTTCCCTCCACAAGTGCCCTATCCCCTCCTTCCTCCCCTCCTGCCTCTATGAGGGTACAACCTCAGGTGGATTTCTGAGTTTGAGACCAACCTGATCTATAGAGTGAGTTCCAGGACAGCCAGGACTATACAGAGAAATTCTGTCTTGAAAAAAAAATAAAATAAAATAAAACAAAACAAAATAAACCCCCTCTGCAAACAGTCCATGCTTAGTTGTAGAAAGATCATAACCTGCCAATCAGTTACTTTTGAAGGAACAGCACCTTTTTAGATGTCCAATATTCAGATAATTTCCACAGCCTTATCCCCGCCCCAGTCACATATTAAATAGATTTTGGAAGATAAGTCTCCATCCAAAACTACTATCTTCTGGAATGAACATATACAGAATTACCTGTAGTTAACCTATACTCTTTTATAAAATTGGAATCTTTTGGTATATTTCTTCTGATCTTAAATATAAAGTTCCTATATTTTAATGTGGCCCATGAAGATATAAAATACAAAATTTACATACAACTCTCAATATACTTTTTATCACTGGATTCCACTTTCTATACATTCTAAAGCTAACACTGGGCTCTTATTTCTTGTATAATAGATGAATTATACTTAGTTATTTGGCTTCTTTGGTAAAGGATCACATCCAGAACCCTCTAGTCTCTGTGATCTGGATGGAATACCATATCTTTAATCTGTCTCATTGGCATTCAGACACTCCTTTAGTACACAGTCCTAAACAATAACATCTAATTGAGGGGTAGACAAGTGACTAACAAGAGAGAGAGTTGACAGACTAACTAAGAGATAGGATACGCACAATTATCTGAAGAACACAAAGGAAATAGAGACTATGAAAGAGCAGCAATCAGTTACTGCAGTTTGGTGCAGTTCAGTTGAGTTCAGTGAGTGCTGTGGAGTTGAGGTACACTTTGTCAGTGGGAAGATACACTAATAAATTAGCACTTGGTTTATTTTCAGTGTAGTAATATGTAGAAAAACACAAGAGTCTTACAGGATAAAACACTTTATAATTATTTAGAAAGTCATATCTTTTTCACTGTGGACATTTTTGGAATTAAGAGAAAAATGTATATTTTAAAATAAATGGATATGGCTGTATTATAGCAAAGGAAAATTAAGACTGTGTCAGAAATAAATATATTGAATGTTTGGGTTAAGGAAATTGCTGCACAAACCATACATACACCATTCTCAGTTAAGCAATAATAGTTTATTGAATGCCCACCGTAATAGTGGACATCAAGGTTCACAAGACGGAAAAACATAATTGTGGCAGTAGTCTGCTCTCAAAGTAGACTTTTTTTTTTTAAAGCAAAAGCCAGATTCACAAGTTCAAAGAACATGGCAGGTTAAGGGGAGTTAGTTGGCTTACTAAGCAAAGTATTATCAGCTAATCTTTAAGCTCATTGGTCATAAGTAAGTTAAGTGAGGTAGAGGATGGTTCGTGAACAGGGGACTTTCAGAACATTAAGATAACAACATGAGTACTGTAATCATAACTTTTTGGCTTATTAGTAGCATTCTTCATTGTCAGCCACCAAAAATCACAGTGAGCTCATACATAGGTGCAGGAAGGGCTGCCCAGTTGTCAGCTCTGAATCAAGATATTTTAGATAAAACAGTTTATACTGACATTTATATGATGGGTTCTACACAAAACTTTGTGGAATTTCTAAAGATTAGCAAACCTCATACAGAACATTCAGAACATATAGAACAAAACAGCGTATGTGGTCAATATGTCTTGAGACAAGTCACAATTCTGTGTCAATGATTAACAGGCATGTTATAGCAAAAATATGAAATAGCTGGCAGGCCTGGAACAAAATGGTTACAGCTATTCTGGGAGGGGATAAGGGATCAGACCATAACATTAAAGAAGGAAAAATTGGATTGGATTATACATTACAAAACAAAGAAAGATAGGGAGGTTGTGAACAAAACAAATTTATAAGTTTTTTAAGTTAAGTATGTGCAAATTTCAAAATAGTCACTGTTTATGACTATTACCATAACTTAAAATCAGAATGTTCTATATTCTGTTATATATTTATTGAGCTTATATTATAATTTATATTTATCCTCTTGTTTTTATCCTGTTGAAATTTATCCTGTTGTTTCATTTACTGTTTTGAAATTAATTAATTTACTGTTTATTTATTTAAACTTCAGATCTTATTCTCCTCCTGGTACACCCTCCAAATGTTTCACATCCCATACATCCTCCTCACCCCACTCTCTCCACGAGTATGTCCCTATCACCCAGACTCACCCCGCCAGGCCTCTAAACTCCTGGTCCTCAAGTCTCTTGAGGGTTAGGTGCATCTTCTCAGACCTGGCAGTCGCTGCTGTATACGTATTGGGCGACCTCATAACAACTGGGGTATACTACATGGGTGGTAGTCTAGTGTCTGAGAGATCTCTGGGGTCCAGGTTAATAGAGATTGCTGGTCCTCCTACAGGGTCGCCCTCCTCCTCAGCTTCTTCCAGCTTTTCCCTAATTCAAACTCAGGGGACAGCAACTTCGGTCCATTGGTTTGGTCCAAATATCTGCATCTGACTGTTTCAGCTGCTTGATGGGTCTTTCAGAATGCAGTCATGATAAGCCGATTTTTGAATCTGTATCTTCTCCTATGGGTATTTTGTTCCCTTTTCTAAGAAAGACACTTCGGGGTTCCTTCTTTTTCAGCTTCATGTAGTCAGTGAATTGTATCTTGTGTATCCTGAGCTTCTGGGCTAATATCCACTTATCAGTGAGTGCATACCATGTGTTCATTTGTGATTGGGTTACCTCACTTACGGTGATATTTTCTAGTTCCATCCATTTGCCTAAGAATTTCATCAATTCATTTTTTTCAATAACTGAGATGTACTCCATTGTGAAAATGTACCACATTTTCTCTATCCATTCCTCTCTTTAGGGATATCTGGGTTATTTCCAGATTCTGTAAATTTTCGTATTATAAATAAGACTGCAATGAGCATAGAAGAGCATGGGTGCTTAATACGTGTTGGAGCATCTTCTTGGTATATGCCCAGGACTGGTATAAGTGGGTCTTCAGGTGGTATTATGTTCAATTTTCTGAGGAACCACCCAAATGATTTCCACAGTGGGTATACCAGCTTGCAATCCCACCAGCAGTAGAGGAATGTTCCTCTTTCTCCAAATCCTTGACAGCATCTGCAGTCACCTGAGTTTTTGATCTTAGGCATCGGTATGATGTGGAATATTAGGGTTGTTTTGATTTGCATTTCCCTGATGACTAAAGATGTTTGACATTTCTTTAGGTGCTTCTCAGTCATTTCAATTCTAACTCTATGAGGAATTGAGTTGGGACTTTGATGAGGATTGGATTGAATCTGTTGATTGCTTTTGGCAAAATGGCCATTTTTACTGTATTCATCTTGCCAGTTCACTAGAATGGGAGATCTTTCCATCTTCTGAGGTCTTCTTCGATTTCTTTCTTCAGAGACTTGACGTTCTTGTCATACAGATCTTTCACTTGATTGGTTAGAGTCACACCAAGATACTCTATATTGTTTGTGACTATTGTGAAGGGTTTTCTTTTCAGCCTATTTATTCTTTCTTTATTGTGTATTTGCTTTCTAATTACAAATACACATATGTATATTTGGTTCAAATAGTTTCTTCTGTATAAACCATGAGGTTAGTCTGAGTTACCTTAAATGGCGCATTAAATGCATTTACCATCAACTTGTTTTTCATAAGTTACCGTCATTTTTGGTTGTTATGTTTCTCTTCATTGTGGTTATGACTTAAAAATACAATTCTAAAAATCATGAGTTACCTTTATATGTTCAAAACAATGATAAGAAAGCATTTGTTACAGTATGAAGTGGTGTTCTGTATGATTCTTTTATTAGTATTTAAGACTTTATTTCCTCATCTAATAGAAAGTCATACTATTGAGTTGCTTATATCACCTGTCTTTTCTTATGTAAAATAGTTGCTTTGCATTTATGTACTTGAATTCTAACAAAAATAGTATATAGGTAACAGAGTAATAGATTGCAGGCATAGACTTTTTCATTGGAAAATTAAGGAGGATAGTTTCACAATATATTGACACTAGCAGTGCACCAACACACCTCTTGTTATATATGATATGATTAATCGAAATGCTCAAGCATATTAATTACTTTACATATTGTAAACATACTGTCAACATTCTTTTACAATGGTTTATTTAGCAACTGAATGGGAGTCAGTGGGAATAACAAGTGGTGAATATGTTCACAATACATTATAAATGTACACATTTTCAAAAATTAACATTTAGCAGGTAACAAAATGACACTGGACTAAAATACATTACGAAGACTTAATAAATAATACCTTTTATTCAGTATTGCCTAAAATTTTAAAACAAATTATATAATTCAATGTAAATAATCATAATTTTTATGTAATTGAAGGTATGTTGGAATAAACACAACTACTGTAAATGCTCAATTCAGTTTTTTGTTGTTTAACTTTATCAATTGCTTTGTGCTGTACATAATTTTATTGACTACATCTTTCTATGATCCATAATAAAACAATATCCTCACCCAAATTTATCCTCAACACATGAATAAAGTATTGCACTGCAATGAAATGATGTTTATTCATCACGACCCAACACAATATTTTCAGTCACACTGGATGTCATGGAACCTCCTTCCCTAATCAAAAATTTCAAAAGTTGATACATGACTCTAATTTGATCTACAAAACTTTCCAGAAGGTAATTTTCTTTTATTTCCCTTTCTTTGTAAAGTTTCCATAAAGTTGAAGCAAGTTCTTTGATGTTGTACTATTGCAGAAAGTTATGAATTTTTAAAAAGAATTCATTTTAGGTTATGACAATGGTAAGTGACAGAGATAGTTGTAGACAAATTTGACCACAAATAATGTCTGAATTCTTAGCATCAAATTTGACTGAGGGCTCTTCTCATGAGTCAAAGGGTATTAGCTATAAGCCTTTATAAAAATACAAAATGAAACAGCAAAATCATTATTCTGTATCTCTTGTTATGACAAATGAGAAGAATTAAGGCCCTAGTTCTATATTTTCCTCCAAGAATGTCATATAATTTCATAGATTTTATGAGATAGACAGCATAAACCATTTCTGTTCTGAAATGTGTTACAGAAACAACAGCTTAAGTATTACCCAGGATTTTGTCTGAAATGCTGGTTCTCAGGCATCTACACAGAACAATTGTATCATATATAAACTTTAATAAGGTCCCCTGGTGATTGCATTCAAAATCTAATTTTAGAATAACTGTCTTCGAAGATATAGAACATTACAGGTACACTGAGAGGAGGTAGTTAATACTGTATCTGAATGATATTCTGCTGAGATTTTTTGCCTTCCATGATATTTTAATGTGAATTAACATTTTTTTTTCATTATTTGGAAGTGGTATGCCTGAGAAATTAGTATCTCTTTGACAACATGAGCATGAACTACTTTTTTAAAAGACTAATAAACTGTGATTCAGATTGTTTTTGTGAACATTCTGTATACTTCTTTAACAAACTACCTTCATTTTCACAGACACAAGATGATATTGAGTTGTCTTCGTCCATTGTCGATATGGAGGCTTATGTCTTGTGTTTTTGTATCCTGTTTTGTCAATCTTGGCTGTTGTCTGTCAGAGACCTGGTCTTTTCTGAGGGGGAAATGGAGAGAGATTAGCTCTGGTAGATGGGAATGTGGAGAGAAGAAGGGATGGATGGAGGAGAAACTGGCTGGGATATGTTGTATGGGAAGAAAATCTATTTAAATTGACAAAATAAATATGAACTTATTTTCACAAAATAAATGTAAAATATTTCCTTGAAATTCTAAAAATTGAAGACAAACCTGTGGGGTACAATGGGAGCTCTTCCTACCTTCATTTCTGTCTTCCAGTTTGTATTTAATTAATATTCAATTTTATGAGATAAGCTTTAATATATTTTTTCTTTTATTTATTTTGATGTTTGTTTTATTGTTTGCATACATTGCTTTAGAGGAAGGGTGTTAAGCATTCTGTATGAAAAAAATCTGTGATGTATGGAATCTTGCTGTCCCAGGCTTCTGGAAGTTGATATTGTCTCTGACTCTCTGACTACATCTCTTTATCTCATCGTTTATTATATGTTCAGTTAGATCTGTCTCTTCTCCCTTTGTTTTACCCCAAACCCTTGCATTTATTCTCAATCTTCCTTTTTCTCTCATTGTAAGTATTCTCTGGAACCTCAAGAAAGAATTTATACCATGTAATAAGGATTTGCTAATATTTTGAAAAGGAAAATTTTGAAGATAGAAAATTAATATAGTTGAATGAAAGCATTTTCATTAGCATTAGTCAACCAATTTATTTACAGGAGTCTTAAAAGAATATTTATTTAGCATTATAGTTTGAATGAAGGCTAAAACTCTTGTCCAAATAAAGGAACAAGATATTCTCAGGCATCTAAATAGTGGCAGCGAGCCTTTTCTTCCCACGAAGCATGCACCTACATGGGTTAGAAGCAAAGGTTTTGAAAGAGTGAACAGAATGGTGTTTTCCTGTGAAAGAGGAAAATCAATGAATCCGAATTCAGTAGGAGCAACCTGCTGGTCTCAGCTGTCCAGACCCTAGTTATCAGATTCCCTTATTGAGGCACAGTAGATGTTCCATTTACCTTTATCAAAATGCTCCCTTTAGGTAACAATTGAAGAAAGGTAGAAAGTGTCAGTGTCATAGGAAATCCCCCTCATAAGCATAAGCTTTCAGGGAAGCCAGAGCCAAGCTCTGTAAGTGTTCAATTTTTGTTTAGCAGTTAAAAGTTCCACTTTGGCTACTTTGTATCCATTTGCTTTCTGCAATTTTCCAGAATAGCTCCTTCAATGTGTTATTTCTCTTACCTTTGCTATCTTTGGCACTTGCTTTTAACATAGACTCTAAATGATTCCATCAATTTCCCTCTTTATTCATGCAAGGATAGTAACAGTACAAGATGTAACCAAAGCTGTAGAGTGATAAGAACAGGAGTTTTATCAAACAGAAATTCATTGGGAATACATCTACAACTTAGTAAGCACATGGGTAGCAATTTTGATACAAATTCCTAAAATAGCCCTACTCACAAAATAGACCTCTATACAATGACTATTACAGAATAAGACTAAAGAAGATATAGCTAACTATTGTTGTATATTCACTTGAAATTACTAGCAATTTTATCTTGACATTATTCTGTTGGGACCATGTGGGTTAAAGTTACCTAAGCTGAATTTGCAATGCTTCTTATGTCTAGTCAACATACCTTTGATATCTTTACACCTTACTATTTGGACAAGACATTAAAGGTTGATATGATTTTCACATCAAAGACATCTTAAAGAAATAAGAATCCTGAGTTTAGCTCTCTACAGTATCATGCATTTATACTGCCCTGAAAATAACATCTGCGGCCTGATATCAATTTCCAGCTAATTCTACTCTACATTTTCTCTTAGAAGAAAATATTAAAATATCTAACAGGTTCTTTGCTCTTCACCTGCTAAATTAATTGAAGAATAATATTAATTGTGCCCTTTTGTATACACAGATGTTAAATAGGGTAAACTGTTCTTGTTTGTGAAATGACTAAAGAATCACACATTGACAATGTAGTATCATAGTTACTTCATTTTATTTGTTATTATTATAGTTATAGATAAATCAAGACTTTATATTATATTATTTGACACTGAGTCCAAAAATGAGATTGAAAAAATATATTTTGGAAGAATCTAATGATATTAAATCATTTTTTAATATCTAGTTGCATTGTATAATGTGATGGAGTAGAGTTTTATCAGGTAGAAATAAAGTTTGGGTGGCAGAAAATAAGCATGAAAAGTAAATTATTAACTTCCAATGCTTGCATTAGGACTTGCAAAATACACTTTCTCATATTATTAAGAAACTAAGACTAGCCTTTGACTTAAGCTAAGTACTGGTCTAAGGTAATAGCCTGGATATATTTGAATCCTCTCTTCATTAAAAACACACTTTTATTAAATATTTATTAAGACATTTTAAGTCAATTATCATTTAACATTAAGAGGAAATGAAATGTTTATTTTAACTAAATACATAAACAATAGCAATAACAGAGCTTGATATTTTTATGGACTAACTATGCTTCTCATTTACTTAGAGACACAGTTCCAGACATTTATCCTCTTATCACTGAGTGTGTTAGCATGCATTTCCTAAGCTGTTTTCACCACAAAATTAAATAGACTTGAAGATTGTTGATATTTTTTTACCAACATCTGAGCATTGTTGTTTGAAGATGATCTTATTTACTGCCCAAAGCAGAGATATGAGATAAATATACAAAACCAGCATAAATTTGAAAAAGTCCCCAAATTTCTAAATATATATCCAGCCACAAAGTACTTTCTTTATAATAGCAATATCCAACTCTTGAAAGTAATTTAATTGAAGATATCCTTAACAATATCAGCACGTTTATGAAGGAGCTGAGCATGTGGAGAGACAGGAGCCTGTTAGAAGCTAAGCCCCCTGTTGCAATTTGTCTTTACAGTGATTGATGTCAATTTCCATGTGGATGGTGTGGCAGATCACAAAGTAAACAGTTTCGATAATATTTCAGAAATTTTTTTTGTGTGTGTGAATTGTTAAACATCACAATGTCTATTTGGTTACTGAAAATCTTCAATGAATGGTACCTTCAAAAAGTAAAGAAAATTCTGTAGTCTTAATCTCAGAGCAATAAAATTAGTGTGGTATTTATACAAGAACAGATAAATAGAGCAATACAGCAAAATGAAAAAATTGAATAAGACTCCATACTCACTAATTTAGACATCACAAATCAAGAAAAGATGATCCTCTGTTATGTAAGATGTGAAAAGCCATTAAATTTTATAGAATAATGCATTATGTCCCCATGTGATATATTTGCAGAGGAAATAACATTTTATACATGACCAGAGACTTAACCTCACCAATAATCACAAACATCACAAGAGAATAATTACCTATCATTTTCTTTCTTTTAGTTTAGAAAATTAGGAAGAATTTTAGTGTATCAAGTATTGGCCCTGTTAGAGTGATGAAACCCTTTCTTTATTGCTGTTTAGTATGCAGATTGTTTATTCTACAGACTAGTTTTTTATAGCCAATTAATCAGACACATTTTGTAAAAAAAAAATAATTTTTCATTAGGCTTTGCTATAGTAAGTAGCCACCCCTAATTGGAATGGTTCTTAATAATACAACTTTGTTTTTATTCATGTTATGTACATCAAAGTGGCTGACTGTGGCTGTATCCTAAGCAGTTAACTGTGTCCTCTTACATCTTTAATTGGGGGAGGGGGAGTGAGTGGAAAGATTATATCAGATTTACATGTATTTCCTCATAAGTGGAGGAAATAGCTGGGAAGAAATGCAACACTTATGAACCACCTGTTGATTGAGTCCATTTCAAGGGGAAATACAACATTTAATGGATTCTACCATGTGGTATTATTAGGCTGTCAACTAGGATCCATTAATTAACATGGAAATAATACTTAAATAGCATTTGTTAACCTTTGCACAGCCAAGACATGTTACAAAATAAACCGAGTGTGCAAACAAGTAATATACAGATCAACAGTAAGAATGATCTCTGTCTTAGTGGGTTTGTATTCCTGCACAAACATCATGACCAGGAAGCAAGTTGTGGAAGACAAGGTTTATTCAGCTTACACTTCCACATTGCTGTTAATCACCAAAGGAAGTCAGGACTGGAACTCAAGCAGGTCAGAAAGTAGAAACTGATGCAGAGGCCATGCAGGGATGTTACTTACTGGTTATTGGTTTGCTTCCCCTGGCTTGCTCAGTTCTCTCTCTCTCTCTCTCTCTCTCTCTTAAATTTAATCATTTATTTATTTATTTATTTTACATTCCTACTAATTTTATTCACCTCCAGTTCCATTCTCTGACTGTTCCACATCCTATACCTCCTCCCTGGCCCTGTCTCCACGAGAATGCCCCCACCCTTCATTCCCCACCCCAACAGAACTCTAAAGTCCCTGGGGCCTCCAGTTTCTTAAGGGTTAGGTTCATCTTCTCTAATTGAACCGAGATCCCACAGTCCTCTGGTGTATATGTGTTGGGGACCTCATATATGCTGGTTTATGCTGCCTGGTTGGTGGTCCAGTGTCTGAGAGATCTCAGGTGTCCAGATTAATTGAAGTAAGCAATAACAATGGAAATGTAGGAACCTGGGAGGAAAGTGGTGGTGGGGGGGAGCAAGAGGGAAACCAGATCTGCTAATGGGTGAGGGAAAAGGACTTAAGCCCTGTGGGACAGCAGAATGAATGGAAACAGGCAACCTTGGAAGGTACCCTCCGGGATGCACCAGAAACCTGAGAGTTGAGAGACTCAGGGAGTTTCCATTCCACAGTCACAATTCTGACCCATAATTGTTCCTGTTTGAAAGAACTGCAGGGATGGAAATGGAGAAGAGCCTGAGGAAAAGATGGTCCAGCAACAGGCCCAAAGTGAGATCCAGCTCAAGGGGAGGTCTCAAGGCTTGATATTTACTGAGGTTATGGAGCGCTCAAACAAAGGTACCTATCATGACTCCCCTCCAAAAGATCCATTAAATAGCTGAAATAGTCAGAGGAAGATAATTGCACCCAGCCAATGAACGGAAGCTTCTGACCACTGTAGCTGAATTAGGCAAAAGTTGGAAGAAGCTGAGGAGGAAGACAACCCTCTAGGAAGACCAGCGGTCCCAGTTTGCTTTCTTTTTTCTTTCTTTCTTTCTTTTTTTTTTTTTTATTTTCTAAGTTTTTTTATTTACATTCCAAATGATTTCCCCTTTCCCATTTCCTCCCTCCCTGAAAGTCCCATAAGCCCTCTTCCCTCCCTCTGTTCCCCATTCAACCCCTTCTTGCTTCTCCCAGTTTGCTTTCTTAAAGAACCCAGGACTACCAGCCCAGGGATGGTACCACCCACAATGGGCCTTCACACCCTTGATCACTAATTGAGAAAATGCCTCACAGTTGGATCTCATGGAGGCATTTCTTCAAGGGGGTTCCTTTCTCTGTGATAACTCCAGCTTGTGTCAAGTTGACACACACAGCAGCCAGTTCAACCTCCAATTTCTACTTGATGCTTATTTATATACCCAGAATCTAGAATGAAAGCCTTAGGAACACTTTTCTTAATTCAAGCAACATGATGAGCTCTCAATAATATATGAATAATGTAAGTCATTTAAAAATTGTGTTATTTAGTATGATCTCTAGCACAAAAAAATAAGAATAAATATCAATAATAGCACTTAAATATTTTCTATATTTAGACGTTTAAAATGCGTTATTCTAATCAGACCTTTTGGGAAACAGAACTACTGTTATTCAATTCCAGACAACTAAATGCTGGAACAAGGTGAAGTTTCTGATCAGTGATCATTAAGGATATTTAAATACAGTACTGAATATGGAAATATCATGGAACAAAATAACTCTGAATCTCCTATTGCCTACCTAATTCAAACTGGCGTGTTGTTCTTTTCTCTTTGTTCAATTAGATTTATATTGCTGCTGCTCATAGACTGAATTAGAACAGCACAGAAGGCCTATTACTTGATTCTTATCCATCATGCATGTTCAAATCAGGTTTTGACTCCCCTGCCAACCTCCATTTACTCTTTGTCTCCATTCTTCTTTGAATACGATTTTTGGCATCAAAGGTTGCATATTATAGGTATATATTAATATACATATTCAATGTGAGAAAAAATTTAGGAGGGAGAATTAAATTGTCAACACTAATCATTTACTGTGTAAACAGTTTAAAAACTAACACCAATGAAAATTTTCATCAAATATAAATTTTAATTTGGAGCTAAATGAGAGGCTAAGAAACATGCCAGGAACATGCATGTTGATGCATATATTCTCACAAGACACTGGTGGACCCAGTGATCTTTTCTCCAAAGCAGTAGGTTTTAGTCTAAACTCTTTAAGGCAACAGAATTAATCAGGATGTGGATCAAGGCCAAGTAGGAAGCTCTCTGTTGTCTGATCCTTGCATTGCCACAAGGAGAATCACTGAAGTGTTGGATTTCAAGAAATCCTACATTCTGTTTGTTAAGTAAAGAATGTAATTTATGGGTTTATTCATGATAGACTTCTACAATAACAGTACTATAATATAAAATTAATTATGTAATTACTAACATTTTAGATATTGTTAAACTAATGTATTAATTTATACATATAGACATATTATCTGGAAGCATGTATGTAAATCATTTGCTTAACTCATACCTGAAGGGTCCAGAAGAGAAATTGGATCTCTGAGTCTAGACTCAAGTATTATTGTGAGCTGCCATGTGATTGCTGGTAATTAAATTCTATTCCTCTGTAACATCAGACTGCACTCTTAAGTATGGAGACTTTTCCATCTCCCATGAAATTACTTATATTTTAAATATATTATTTGAAAAAATGTGTTTTGGTAGATTCTAATGGCATTAAGTCATTTTCAATATCAAATTTCTTTACATAAAGTGAAGTAATGTTTTTATCAGGTAGAAATAAGGTTCTGTGGTAGATAATAAGAATGAAAAGTAAAAATATCAACTTTCAATACTTGTATTATGACTTTCAGAATACATTGTCTCATATTGTTAAAATTAGTATAGAACTAATTTTAATGAATAGAACATTTTAATATGTTAAAAGATCTATTGAACCCTTCATATATGATATCAACATAATATTCAGATTGAGATAAAATAATTTATCTGAATTTTAGGAAGAGATGGAGAAAACAAATAGCTAACTGATATTTTACTTATGAACATCCAAAGAATGCTCATGTACGGAACTATGATAGATAATTAAAATGGAAAATCAAGCAATAGAAAACAATAAATATTACAAATAAATGAAAAAGAAACCTGAATAGCACTTAAAGTTAAGCAATATCTTAGAATGAAAATCAATTCTAAGTGGTCTAATATAAAAGGGAGACATGGAGAGATAGTAGACAGACTTCATGAAGAAACGGGTGTGTTTTGATTGCTAATTACACAGATAACATGACCTTATCCCCATGTCCAGCATATTCTCTGTCACATCATCTTCATCATGATACTCATGTATATCATAAGCTTTCCTCTCAATATAAATTGTTCATCACCTATATGGAATAGATAAATATATTTTTAAGAATGGAAGGGATTAAATCACGCTCACAGATTATGTCTGTGAAAAGAATTCAAAAACATATTATGCATTTAAAATTCATTGTAACAAAACTGGGCTTTGTAATATACCTCCTTCATACCCGCTTCACATGGATAGAAGTATATTCATGATGGTCTTATGTGAATCAATGTATTAGTATATTCAAAGCATAGAAAGTTGTTTTCCAAACAAAAACTGAAGAGAGAGAAAAGAGGAAAGTATGAAAGATTATAATTGTATAATATATATATTGAGAACATTCTGAGAAAATGACATGACAAGAGAACTGAGGGTAACAATTGAAACACAAAAAGCACCTAAAGAGATGTTCATCATCCTTAGTCATTAGGGAAATGCAAATCAAAACAACCCTGAGATTCCATCTCACACCAGTCAGGATGGCTAAGATCAAAAACACAGGAGACAGCAGTTGTTGGCGAGGATGTGGAGAAAGAGGAACACTCCTCCACTGCTGGTGGAATTGCAAGCTGGTACAACCACTCTGGAAAGCAGTCTGGCGGTTCCTCAGAAAACTGGGCATGACACTCCCGGAGGATCCGGCTATACCACTCCTGGGCATATACCCAGAGGCTTCCCAGGCATGCAATAAGGACACATGCTCCACTATGTTCATAGCAGCCTTATTTATAATAGCCAGAAGCTGGAAAGAACCCAGATGTCCCTCAACGGTGGAATGGATTCAGAAGATGTGGTATATCTACACAATGGAATACTACTCTGCAATTAAAAACAATGAATTCACGAAATTCCTAGGCAAATGGTCAGATCTTGAAAATATCATCCTTAGTGAGGTAACCCAATCACAAAAGAACACACATGGTATGCAGTCACTGATAAGGGGATATTGACCCAGAATCTCGGAATAGCCTAGACACAATCCGCATATCAATAGATTTCTAAGAAGATGGAAGGAGAGACCCCTGGTCCTGGAAAGACTGGATGTAGGGGAACGCCAGGACAGAGTAACGAGAGGGGGTTGAATGGAGAAAAGAGGGAGGGAAGGGAGCTTATGGGACTTTCGGGGAGGGAGGAAACGGGAAAGGGGGAATGATTTGGAATGTAAATTAAAAAGAAATAAAATAAAATAAATAATTAAAAAAAATCTGTGACTATACATTTCTTAGTTCATATCCAAATATGGATATGGAGCAAGAAGTTCCAGGTATATTGGTAAAGGAGCAAGGAAGATTGTATTGGCAAACAGACTCATATGAGTAGCTATGGACAAAAGTTTTGAAAGACCGAAGAATATTTGGGCAGTGCTGGTGTCTACCTTTTGTCTTTTTCAAGAGACAGTATCTCTCACTGACCTGGAGCTCTCTAGGATGGTCAGCCAACAAGGGCTAGGAATCTGTTTCTCTTATTTTGTTTTGTTTTATTCACTGGTATTATATCACAACTACCATCTCTACCTTCTCTGCTTTGGTTCTGAGAATTGAACATAGGAGCCAATTTTTTTCACATAAAGCAATTTAATGACTGGATAATATCCCCAGCATATAAAAGCAGATATTCTGTATCTTGTCGTTGGCGAACAATTTAATGTCAACAATCATTTTTTCTATTGACTCACAATCAGAGAGCATAAATTAGAGATATATTTTGTTACAGATATTTTAATATTTAGGATGAATATGACTAAATTATTATTTTCAGGATGAATATGATTTTATTATTATATTTATTAGTATATTACATACAATATATAATATATTATGTACTGATTTATTGTTATATATTAAAATCTTATGACTTTATAAAATTTTCTCATTTTAATTTGAAAAAATGTCAAATTTAAACTAATTATTTCCATCTTGCTTTTCAAAAGAACTTAAAATTATTTAATTAGAACTCAGCAAGTTGTGTTAAACACTAAGATAAGCTGTGCAATATATGCCAACTGCAAATCATTTAAACTTCAAAATTTGAGATTTTCAAATATTAACTTATTTTTGTGAACATTCTAAAAGTTATGCTTTTTAATACAAAAACTCTTGACTTTTCTGAATAGTACTTGGTATAAGTCTTTTTAATTATTGTGGTAGAAAATATATATTACCTCTTCTTGTGGAAAATAAGTTTAAAGAAAATAAATCTTTTTGAATTATTTTATTGTTATTGTCGTGAAGGATTCTAGAAAATAATAACAAGACACACATTTATCCACTGGTAGAATTATGTGTTGCCTTACATGTGATTACTTAAAGAATTGTCCAAACTTTGAGTCACTTGGAAGAAAGTATAAGTTTAGAAAACTGTCCGTTTCTGTATGTAAAATAAAATGGATATTACACAGTATGTCTTGGTGAATTTTATGAATGTTCATGATTAGAAATATGATTAATGATCTTTTTTCCAGTGCACATTTTTGAATTAAAATATATATTCTATTTATAGTTTAATGAAAATTCCCTGCAAAAAATCAAGTATATTGACAGCTGCCTCCAAAACTAATTTAGGTTCTTGTGTTCTGTATCTTCAAGAACTTCGTCCTTGAACCAAATTAAGAAATGAGTCACTATTTGATTCCTTCAAAGTACATGTGATGAATGCTTGGCCTTCAATATACTGGTTCTCAGAGATGAACTGCTACTAGAATCATGAATATATAAATCATGAATGCTTTATTCGTGTATTCATTGCTGAAAGGATTAAATATCCTTGTTGTTCTATTGGAGATTGTTTCTAAGATTTAATTGTCAATCCACATAGTAAGGTTCTTGTCCCCAGTTGGTTTTTGACCAATCAATAAAATTGCCAGTGGCCAATTATTGGACGAAGGGAGGCAGGGTGGGGCTAGGATGCAGGGAGGAGGAGAAGGAGAAATTGCCACGAAGTGGTGGGATATGGATGGACATGATAGCTGCAGGAGATAAAGCCAACTAGCCAATGGCCACTCAGTTGAACCTAGGGTAGCAAGGGGGAGGATGACAAGTAGCCAGCCATTGAGCTAGATGGCTTGCCTGCACGTGTCTGTGTGCGTGTGCGTGTGCGTGTGCGTGTGCGTGCGTGCGTGCGTGCGTGCGTGCGTGTGTGTGTGTGTGTGTGTGTGTGTGTGTGTGTTTCATTTGCAGATAGAAAGATTTCTTGGGCAGGTAGCTGGAAGTGCCACCTATTGGGAGCATAAAGCAGAGTAGCTAAAAACACTTGCTACAGCTTTCTCTATCACTATCCCGTTCCTTCCTGGACTCTGTCAATGCGAAGACTCTAATCCTTCTTCAGGCTTCAACCACCTTGATATTCTGCTTCAAAATAATTACTTAACCAGTGGAGCCAACTGATCATGGGCTAAATTAAATATTTCTTCTCCCAAACTTATTTCTAGGAGGTATTTGGAAACAGACTAAAACCCAACACATTATTGGAGCTGATGGTTGACAGAGAGAAATATACTGTGTTCCCTAAAGGCATCACTCCTAATGTGCACACACATCTTTCGTTTCTTTTGCTAAGAAAAGTATGAAGCTGTAAGGTTGCTGACAGTGAGTCTCATGGAAAAGTGAAATGTTTCTAAAGAATTTGTAAAATGTAGTTAGCACGATTGAAACATGAAAGGGAAAAGATATTTTAATTATCTGCAATAGTCTATCCAACTTTCAATAGTGGAGGGATAAGAAGGAATTAATCACAGTTTTTTTTTTCATGACTATAAAAAGTGCTTAGTCTAGAAAAGATGTAGAATGATAAAAGAAATGAGGAAGTGGGTTTGGTAGGAATATATAGAAGATTATTACAGAATGAAATGTGCCTGAGAAACTTTGAGAATCCAACTTTGAGAATATGATTATTGAGAAAGTCAAGTAAAATATTAAATTGTAGATAACATTTGATGTGTTTCAAAGAAATTGAATTTTTAATGAAAATGGAGCTAATAAAATAGACAAAATAAAGGACTAAATTTTTAAACTGGATTTCTGTTTAGAAGAAAAAATATTGGCTTTTAATTAATTATTCAAAGTATTAGGTAGTTGTTATTGCAGCTAACAAAAAACTGTGCTATATTTTCAAATAAAATAGAAAATGAAAATAAAAAAGACAAAATATCTATTTAGAAAAATAAACAATAATTTTGAAATAATGTGTGTGTGTGTGTGTGTGTGTGTACACGTGTGCGCTAGTACTGTAATTATTAAACAATGGAAAAGACCCATCTAGATTCTCATAGGTGCAAGGCAGTAGACTTGACTGACCTTCAACAACGAGAAGATCTACAGTGTCATTTTGCTAAATAAAGAAATCGTTCCACTACCTTAACTATGGCAAAGATTAAGTCAGAGCCTAAAAAGAAGATAGATTAGCATATTTCAGATCATTTTTCTATCACACTAAAATGCATGATTCTAATAATTTCAATATCCTCAAAGTAAACTACTGGATCTAGGTCTACTATACTATAAGGGTTCCCCTAGATACCAAGTCAGAACAGCATCTTTTTTGTATATGTAAGACACAAAATGAATGACAAAGCTTTTGAGAATATAGAACTATTTTGAATACCAGAAATAGTTTTTATGAGAAGTGCTTTGAAATGTCATATTCTGGATGCAAAAAAGCCAATACAGCTATGATATCACGGAAGTGATTGTGGTCTGCAAAGGTATGGAAGGGCTTATGGTACAGCTAATATAACTCTATCCTCTTGCTTCATAAAATATCTGGTTAATGATGATGTCTGAGAGAGAGGTAGCCAATATCTCTATTTATGTACCGACTGGGGAGCTAAGCAGACTAGGTGAATAGTTACAAACCAAGATAATCTTGATTAAACTCAGTGGGTCTCAAAATAGTGTGTGAAGAGGATTATTATGCAGACTGAGGTCAAATGAAGGTGTAGGAGAACTGAGGGATTATAATAAAATGAATGCACATCACATATGCAAGAAATTATTGAAGATCAAACTTGACTTTAAAAGATACACACACACACACACACACACACACACACACACACACACACAAACACATGTATATATGTAAAGGGGGCAATGAGGAGCTACATGTTTCTAATTGAGTATTAAAAGTTCTTTCTAGACATCTTAGACTTTCTAAATTTACAAGAAAACCAAATAGCAACATGAAGATAATATTTCATCATAGACCTATAATGGTTTCTATAGTTTATAAGAATCTGTTTTCTTCAGAGATTTTACTTGGGCTTGGAATTGTTGAAGTACAGAAATCCTCTTATACAATGGGGTTAAATATCAAGTCAAGGAAATAAAAATAAGACGTTCTGAATTTATTACTTTTTTTTTTAACAAATATCTGCAGTTGAAGTAAGTGTCTCTCTAAGATATACTCTTGGAAAAAATACACATAGAGATAATAAGTATGTGTTCAAAGTAGGTCTATTTTTTATTTAATTTACTTATTTAATTGTTGGCATTGCTACATTTTAAATGTGACATCAGGCCACCTCATCCATAAACCAAAGAGGTCATTAAAGTGTGCAATCTGCCCCAGCGAAGGACTACTGTGAAGGTTTCTTTGGATTTCTCCTTTGATTTCATTTTTTAATTGTTCTAATTGACCTAATATATTCTTTAACCAAAAAGAACATAATCTCTACCTGCTACCAGGAAGATATCCAAGTTTCATATTAGCCCTCTTATCTCTAGTGGAAATCTGTAGCAACAAAGAATACTAATGAGCAAAATTCAAGGATGTATGTTACTAAGAAAAGAAAAAGAATGAAAGAAAAAATCTTTAAGAAAAAATTTTTAACACTAACTCACATGGCCCCATGCAATGTTCTCTTGTATGGTCTCAAATATATTGCAAGAAGTTTTTTTTTTCAATGAGTTGAATACTTTTTGTGAAGGTGTTATATTGCCAAGCTGTTAGAGTAATGCAGCTGGGTCTAAACTTTTTTGGCTTTTTAGTCAATGCTGAACAGTGTCCATAGATTTTTCTGAGCCTCTTCCAATATACAGTAGCAGCTGCTGTGTTTATGTACAATACCACTGTGCAAGTGGCAATTAAACTACAAAATCCTAGATATGTAGTTGGGAAGCAGCAGGCATTCAGCACAAAACTGGCATTGAGCTAAAACAGAAAAGACTACTAGCTCTGAAATAGGAGAAAAGCTAACAAAACCATGGTACTGTGTACATGGAATGGGTTAATACTAATAATTTCTAATAGCACAGACATAACCCTAAGCATAAAATCTGATATCTTTCTTTGTTCCCATATAAGGTTTAGCAATATTGTTAAATTAGCCATGAACTCAGTTGTGGTATGTAAAAACTATGTAAAATACCATGAAAAATGAAGTTTCAGTTTTATTTCATGTATACAAAATACTTATACTAATCTTCTATGAACAAATGATTTAGAAAAAAAAATTACGAGGTTGTTTTTCACCCCCTTTGGCCTTTGGATATATGAATATGATGGCAAAACATTGCAAAGAAAACAAAAGGCAATTATAATCACAGACATTTTACCTTCTGAGCATTTCATGTCCTTGAACTTCTAGATATAATACAGTGTGATCTGAAAAGTAGAAGCTCTAAATTCAGTGAATACCACTTACACACCTTTAAACACAAAGGAGCCATTTTAGATTTGAGGGATTAAATACTAGGATATTCACTGCAATGAATGCATCTTGAGAGGATATATTTACACTCAATACAGTGTGAAATACTAATTACTTTATGTAGACAAGTTCTTTTCATGCTATACTTAGCAAATTTAGGGTACACAATTTATTTTTTATTTAATGGATTATGAAAATCTATAAATGCTTTTTATATAATTTTTGGTTTTTCAGTCACTTAGTTGTATGATTCCTTAAATATAAATATTAAAATGTGTGGAATACACATGTTGAAAATACATAAATATAATGATATAATATTAGTATTTTATAGCCTTCCTGAGTTGCAAATATCATTTTTGTAAGTATTTCTTCTCCATGGACACACTGTAATATTACCAAA
Source organism: Tokudaia tokunoshimensis (assembly GCA_036184795.1). Lineage (NCBI taxonomy): Eukaryota > Metazoa > Chordata > Mammalia > Rodentia > Muridae > Tokudaia > Tokudaia tokunoshimensis. Next base: position 19,206,229 of record BTHU01000019.1, read on the forward strand.
TTCTCCTTGTCTTGCATCAAGAGACAATATTGTAAAATATAGGATAGTTCATGTATAAATAGGTTCCAGAAAAGAAAAACAAAAGGAAAGAAGACACTTCTCCGAATGATATTTTGGTTTTAAAATCTAGAAGAATCATTTAGGCAGACTAAATTTGATATTTTCTAAAATGATTTAAGCATGCAGCCTTTCCTACAGTAATTAAGGCACATTTTAAAATCTAGATAAATTCATCCATCAGCACATTTGAGTGTGTTGAACAATACTAAATCAGTTATGTTAGAGCTTTCATAAAGTTGGTAAGCACCTTATCCCACTGACTTCTGCTTCACAACACTGCTTTAACCATTTGAGCCTGTCACCAGACCTACTCAACCTGGATTTGATAAATGGAAAATTAAATACATCACATTGAACACCCCAATTATAAGTGCTTATACTGAAGAGTTATTTTCTATTACAACACAAATGGCCTATGAGGTAGTGTATTTCAATATACGGATTTTTTTTAATATGTGACTTTAAATCTAATGTTTATTTGGAATCATTCTATGCCATAAGATTTCTTAAATAATTTTACTTTATTAATGCATGCCCATCATATTCTATTTTTTTTAATTTATTTTGTTTACATAACACTGTAGCTGTCTTCAGACACACCAGAAAAGGGCATCAGATCCCATTACAGATGGTTGTGAGCCACCACATGCTTGCTGGGAATTGAACTCAGGACCTCTGAAGAGCCGTCAGTGCTTTTAACTGCTGAGCCATCTCTCCATTCTTGCATTCTATTTTTTAACCCCTTTAAAAATTTTTTTTTTACAGATTACAGAATGAATTTTCTTTATCACTCACCTTAAAGAAGTCTGTCTGTGGTATCCAGAATATAGCTACCTCTTCCACCTGGGAGTAAAGTGTAAGTAGGATTTGTAAGGATTATTCCATACCTATGGGGCAGTGTGACTAGTCATGAACATTAGAACTGTCAGATGCCAACTTATAACCCAGATTCTGGAATATTCCTGAAAAGCACTCTTAATTTTGCTGTTGTCATTTTAGTATCATGACTCTGTAATGAAAATCACAGTTCTGGGTGGAGATGGTAGCACTCTGGGAAGAGTCTATGTCACAAGAGAACTGTGTGAGGAGAAGGCAAACAAGAACATGGGTGTTTGTTCAGAAAGCAAAGCATCATTGTGTCAGAATAATTCAATGCATTGAGACAGAATTTTTTCTGCTATTAAAGCTAATATTCAAATTGTATGAAATAAAACAGCAGTTCTTTATCTAAGATGTGTTTACAAAATAATAAATGAATAATAGATGTGTTTGAATGAATGAAAGAAAAAGAGAAAAAGAGAGAAAGAGAGAGAGAGAGAGAGAGAGAGAGAGAGAGAGAGAGAGAGAGAGAGAGAGAGAGAGAGAGAGAGACTAAAGTTGGGTGAAGACATATTTCCACCAAACGAAAGGGTTGAAGCTCACTATTTTCACTGAGTGTCCAGTAACTATGGAAAACATTCTTGACTGTGGTGGCTTGAAAGAGATGGATCTTATGGCCTCATATGTTCAAGTGCTTAATCCATAGTGAATGAACTTGTTTGGGAAAAAGTAGGTGTTTCCCCATTGCAGGAAGATTAATACATCGAAACAGGAAGCTAGAAACTTATTATCACATTGTACCTTGGTTTTGGTGTCTCTAGACAATCTATTTTTATTACACACTTCCACTGATTTTTTTCTGTTTTACAAAATGTGATTTTATTTGTATTTCATAGGAGAAATACAGTGAGTGTATTTATTCTATGTCCCAGAAAAAAAATGAGAGTATGTTTTCTTCTTTTAATATTTTTTATTATTATTTTTATTTTCTATATTCTTTATTTACATTCCAAATGATTTTGACTTTCTCGGTTCCCCCCTCCCTGAAAGGCCCGTAAGCCCTCTTCCTTCCCCCTGTTCCCCATTTGCCTAAGATTTTCATGAATTCATTGTTTATAGTATTCCATTGTGTAAATATACATGGAAAATATCTCTGATAAAATTGAAGAAATATATAGAAAAACATGATAAGATTGACTATTTCATGGAAAAATTATACAGATAAAATGGTAGGCATAAAAATATTCTTAAGTTGACTGAAAGTGGAATTACAAATACTTTCTGATAATATTGAAAATCTAAAAGGAAAATATTTCTGATAAAACTCAAGAAATATATAGGAAAAACACGTTAAAACTGACAATTTCATGAAACTTATACAGATAAGATGGTAGGCATAAAATATTCCTAAATTGATTGAAAGCAGAAGTAAAAATATTTTCTGATAAGATTGAAGATTTACATGAAAAATATCTGATAAAATTGAAGAAATTTATATGGATAAATTGATAGGAATAAAAATATTCCTAAGTTGATTGAAAGTAGAATTATAAACATTTTCTGACAAAATTGAAGATTTAGATGGAAAATATTTCTGATAAAATTGAAAAAAAATATATGGAAAAACATTAAAATTGAAGATTATCATGGGAAATTATACAGATAAAATGGTAGGCATAAAAATATTTCTAAGTTGACTGAAAGTGAAATTATAAACATTTTCTGATAAAATTGAAGATTTACATGGAAAATATCTCTGATAATTTTGAAGAAATATATAAAAACACGTTAAGATTGTATATTTCATGGAAAAATTATACAGATAAAATGGTAGGCATAAAAATATTCCTGTTTGTTGAAAGTGGAATTATAAACATTTTCTGATAACATTGAAGATCTACAAGGAAAATGTTTCTGAAAAATTCAAGAAATATATAGAAAAACATGTTAAAATTGACTATTTCATGGAAAATTATACATATAAAATGGAAGGTATAAAAATGTTCCAAAGTTGATTGAAATAAAATTATAGACATTGTCTTAGAAAATTGAGGATTTACATGGAAAATATATCTGATAAAATTGAAGAAAAATATATGGAAAACGTTAAAATTGAAGATAATCAAGGACAATTACACAGATAAAATGGTAGGCATAAAAATATTCCTAAATTGATTGAAAATGGAATTATAAATATTTTCTGACAAAATTGAAGATTTACATGGAAAATATCTCTGATAAAACTGAAGAAATATATAGAAAAAAGTTAAAATTAAAGATTATCATGGAAAATAATACAGTTAAAATGGTAGACATAAAAAACATTACTAAATTGAAAGAGTAATCACAAACATTTTCTAATAAAATTGAAGATTTACATGAAAAATATTTCTGTTAGACTATGTTTTTTGGGGGGAATTGAGTCCATTGATGTTATAAGATATTAAGGAATCATGATTGCTGCTTCCTGTTATTTTTGATGTTCTTTTTATGTTTGTGTGGTTACTTTCTTTTGGGTTTGTTGGACAAAGATTACTTTCTTGCTTTTTCTAGGATATAGCTTCCCTCCTCGTGTTGGCGTTATAGGTTACATGACCTTTTTCCCTTATTGCTTTTAATATTCTTTCTTTGTTTAGTGCATTTGGTGTTTTAATTACTATGTGCCAGGAGGACTTTCTGGTCTGGTTCAGTTTGTTTGGAGTTTTGTAGGCTTCTTGTATGTTCATGGACATCTCTATCTTTAGGTTATGGAAGTTTTCTTCTATAATTTTGTTGTAGATATTTACTGGCCCTTTAAGTTGGAAATCTTCACTCTCTTCTATACCTATAATCCTTAGGTTTGGTCTTTTCATTGTGTCCTGGATTTCCTGGATGTTTTGGCACAGGAGCTTTTTGCATTTTGCATTTTCTTTAACTGTTGAGTCAATGTTTTCTATGGTATCTTCAGTCCCTGAGATTCTTTCTTCTATCTCTTGTATTCTGTTGTTGATGCTTGCATCTATGACTCCTGAGATCTTTCCAAGATTTTCTAAATCCAGAGATGTCTCACTTTGTGATTTCTTTATTGTTTCTAATTCCATTTTTAGATCCTGGATGGTTTTGTTCATTTCCTTCACTTGTTTGTTTGTGTTCTCCTGTAATTCTTTAAGGGATTTTTGTGTTTCCTCTTTAAGAGCGAGTACCTGTTAACCCATTCTCTCCTGTATTTCTTTCAGGGATTTTTTGTGTTTCCTCTTCAATGACTTTTACCATTTGACCCATGTTCTCCTGTATTTCTTTAAGGGAGTTATTTATGTCCTTCTTGATGTCCTCTAACAGCATCTTGAGGTGAGTCTTTAAATTCAACTCTTGCTTTTCTGGTTTGTTGGGGTATCCAGGACTTGCTGTGGTGGAAGAATTGGGCTCTGATGTGGCCAAGTAGACTTGGTTTCTGTCGGTTTTGTTCTTGCACTTGCCTTTCACCATCTGATTATCTCTGGTGTTAGTTGGTCTTGTCTCTGTCTGGAGCTTGCTCCTCCTATGGCCCTGTAAACCTGTGTCTGTTCTCCTGGGAGACCAACTCTCTTCTGGAATAGTCTGTGCACAGAAGGCTGTGGAGCTGTCTGGTTCTCTGCTGCAAATGGTGGCCAGAAGGGAAGACTCCTGTCCCAGATGCTCCACTGATCATATGCCTTGTGTGCTCCTAGCTGTACCCCTCCAGAGAGAAGGTGGAAATCTCACCTTAGCCCTCAGAAGTCAAATAGCTGCTAGGAGATGACTCTCTCCTGGTGGAGAGAAGGCTTTGGAACTCCCTGGTTCCCTGCTGCAGATGGAGGCTGGAAGGGAAGACTCCTGTCCCAGCTGCTCCTGAGAGTATGGTTTTAAATGTACTATCATAATAAGGCATTAATTGAACAAGAATGTTCAGTGTCAGAAATATTATAATGCAAATATATCACTAGGCATTTGAAGCTCCAAATGTCAAGTAGATTTTTTTGAAAAGGTCTAGGTAGTAGGGATGCAACTATTCTTTTAATCCTTGAATTTTCAAACCAAATGAAAAATTATCTGCCTTTGAAGTTTCTACAATTTTGACACTTAGAAAATCCTCTAAATAAAGTGTTTTCTCCTGTAATATGAGTACGCCAAGTGGAAATGCTATTAAGTGTATTCTGTTTTTAAATCAATTTCAGGATCATCCTAAAATTTGTATTCTATTATAATAGCCATCATTGGTCTTTTGTTATTTTATCATGATTATTCCATTTTTACATTAATATGACTGTTACTTTTGTTTCAGTTATTTTTTTCTTCCATACAATGCCAATTTCTGACACATTTGCCAAAAATTGTGGGACTGTGGCTATATAAGTTTATTTCTGGATTCCCATTCTCTTTGACTATTTAATACATCTAATTTCTTTTCTATTTTTCCTTAATCAATTTTTAAGAGTTCTTTGAGAATGTCATATAGTGTTTATTATATTCACCTATTTTTCCAATTCTTCCCAGATTCCCTCATCATTCCCTAGCCACCCAAATCTGTTTTCTTAAGTTTTAAGTATTTCTATGTTACTGTAAGTCAAATGAATTTCATAACTGAACATTTATTTATCAATAGATTTATTTGAATATTATTCTTCAGATTCATGTTTAATTCAGCATTTTTTTTCTGGTCTGGAGAATGAGACATTCTTTTCTTTTCTTTTCTTTCATTACTTCTTTTTTTTTTTTTTTACATTTCAATCTTTACCCCCTCTTGGTCCATGCTCTGATTGGTCCTCATCCCATACCTCCCCTGCTTCCCCATCTCCAAGGGGATGTCCCCACACCCCCATCCCTACCCCACCAGACTTCCCCACTCCCTGGTGTCCTAAGTTTCTAAATAGTTAGGTGCATCTTCTCTCACTGACTCAAGACCAGGCAGTCCTCTGCCATATATATTTTGGGGGCCTCATATCACCAGTGTATGCTGCCAGTTTGGTGGCTCAGTATGTGATAGGCCCCAGGGGTCCAGATTAGTTGAAACAGCTGGTCTTCTTATGGGGTTGCCCTACTCCTCAGTTCTTCCAGCTTTTCCCTAATTCAACCCCAGGGTTCCCTGGCTTCTGTCCATTGGTTGAGTGTAAGTAGATGCATTTGACTCTTTCAGATACTTCTTGGGTCTCTCAGAGGACAGTCCTACTAGGCTACTGTTTGTAAACACACCATAACATTAATAATAGTGTCAGACCTTTGGGCCTCCACCTGAGCTGGATCCTGGTTTGGGCCTCCATTCCCTCAAGTTCCTGCAGTTCTTTCAGACAGGAACAATTCTGGGTCAGAGTTTTAACTGTGGGAGGGCAACCCCATCATTCAATTTGATGTCCTGTTTTTCTACCAAGCGTGAACTCTGCAAGTTTCCTCTTCGCACTGTTGGGCATTTCATCTAAGGTCCCTCCCTTAGAGTCCTGAGAGGTACCTCCCAGGTCTCTGGTACTTTCTAGAGGGTCCCCCTACCTCCTATCTCCAGAGGTTGTGTATTATTTAAATTTTTTCTGCTGGCCCTCAGAGCTTCTCTCCCCTCAACTTGCCCCCGGCTCTAATACCTGATCACTTTCCCCTTTTCCCTTTCCTGTGCTCTTTCCCACTCAGGTCCCTCTCCTCTGCCCACCGTGATGACTTTCTTCTCTTTTCCAACTGGAATTGAGTTTTACTTATTTTTAATTCTGCCTAATCATTCTGAGTCTAGTAATCATTTTTCTCGGCCTTTCACAAATAGTTTTTGTTTTCATTCTAGCATCTTGAGATTACATTTCTTATTTCCATTCTAAATGTGAGTATCTAGTTCGAAATATATGAAGTTAATATTATTTAATTTCCCATCACAAATAATTATGCATCTATGATTTCTGTAATTCTGTAATTCTGTTCTATGTTGGATTTAAGACAATCTAATTATTCAATGTCTGTTTATCAAATTAGATATTATTTTTTCTTTCACCACATAAGTTTATTCTGTCAACATATCTTCTAAGATTATTCTGTTAATAATAACTAAATCTTCCAAATTTAATTTGCATTTGGAAAATTTAATTTTTAGAAGTGAATTTTAATGTTTTTTTGCTATAGGGTCTGCAATAAATCTACTGTGATATATTCATGTTTAATCACATATAATCGTACTATATTACTACTTTAATAATTAATAGCAATTATTAATAATAATTTAAAAACAATGAAGTAGGTCATACAATATATAAGGGTTACATAATCATATTAAACATTATGTGTCAATCTGATATCCTAATTATATGTTTTTTTTCAAGATTCCAAATGAAATAAAATTTCTGTGATGGCAAACTGATCTTCAAGTAAAATCATTTGTCATAAAATGTAATGCATTTATTAATTTGATAAATTTCAGAGCATCATTTTAAAGTTGCTTTATTTTTTTTTATTTTATTTTTTTAATTTACATTCCAAATCACTTCCCCTTCCCCGTTTCCTCCCTCCCCGAAAGTCCCATAAGCCCCCTTCCCTCCCTCTTTTCTCCATTCAACCCCCTCTCGTTACTCTGTCCTGGCGTTCCCCTACATCCAGTCTTTCCAGGACCAGGGGTCTCTCCTTCCATCTTTTTAGAAATCTATTGATATGCAGATTGTGTCTAGGGTATTCCGAGATTCTGGGTCAATATCCCCTTATCAGTGACTGCATACCATGTGTGTTCTTTTGTGATTGGGTTACCTCACTAAGGATGATATTTTCAAGATCTGACCATTTGCCTAGGAATTTCGTGAATTCATTGTTTTTAATTGCAGAGTAGTATTCCATTGTGTAGATATACCACATCTTCTGAATCCATTCCTCCGTTGAGGGACATCTGGGTTCTTTCCAGCTTCTGGCTATTATAAATAAGGCTGCTATGAACATAGTGGAGCATGTGTCCTTATTGCATGCAGGTAAAGTCTCTGGGTATATGCCCAGGAGTGGTATAGCCGGATCCTCCGGGAGTGTCATGCCCAGTTTTCTGAGGAACCGCCAGACTGCTTTCCAGAGTGGTTGTACCAGCTTGCAATTCCACCAGCAGTGGAGGAGTGTTCCTCTTTCTCCACATCCTCGCCAACAACTGCTGTCTCCTGTGTTTTTGATCTTAGCCATCCTGACTGGTGTGAGATGGAATCTCAGGGTTGTTTTGATTTGCATTTCCCTAATGACTAAGGATGATGAACATCTCTTTAGGTGCTTCTCAGCCATTAGATATTCTTCAGGTGAGAACTCTTTGTGTAGCTCTGTACCCCATTTTTTAATAGGGTTACTTGCCTCTCTGGAGTTTAACTTCTTGAGTTCTTTGTATATATTGGATATTAGCCCTCTGTCGGATGTAGGGTTGGTAAAGATCATTTCCCAGTTAGTTGGTTGCCGCTTTGTCTTTTTGACAGTGTCTTTTGCCTTGCAAAAACTTTGTAATTTAATGAGGTCCCATTTGTCTATTCTTGATCTTAGAGCATAAGCTATTGGAGTTCTGTTCAGGAAATTCTCCCCTGTGCCCATATGTTCAAGGTTCTTCCCTAGTTTCCCTTCTATTAGTTTCAGTATGTCTGGTTTTATGTGGAGATCTTTGATCCACTTAGAATTGAGCTTAGTGCAAGGAGATAAGGATGGGTCAATTTGCATTCTTCTGCATGTTGACCTCCAGCTGAGCCAGCACCATTTGTTGAAAAGGCTATCTTTTTTCCACTGGATGGTTTTAGCTCCTTTGTCAAAGATCAAGTGACCATAGGAGTGTGGATTCATTAAGTTGCTTTATTTTTATACACACTGTGTGTGTTTGTGAGTCTGTGTGTATGTGTGTGTGTGTGTTGCCTGTGATGTATCTATGAGAGAAAATATGTGACCATCACATGTGTAGAAGTCAAAGATCAACTTTTACTTTTGGTTCTTTTCCTATACCCTTTCTTAGTTATTTTATTTTTCTTTTGTCATTTTTTGAGATTATAATTTAATTACAACACTTCTCTGTTCCTTTTCCTCCCTCCACATCCTCGTATATATTCCTCTCAACTCTGTTTCAAATTCACAGGCACTTTACCTTATTTTTTTTGTATTAATTTTTATTGCAGGCATATATGTGTGTATACCTACATGTGTGTTCATAAATATATGCTACCTCTATGTATGACTTTAGAGCTGACAGTTTGTCACTCAGCAATATTTTGGTAACCTCTTCCCTGGTGAACATCCCCTCTCCCATTCCTAGCTTTCCTCAGTTGTATAAAGTTTTTTGTGTAAGGTTGCAGCTTCAAGAGCTTTTCTGCCAACAGCTGGGCAAGTTTACTGGTCCCATAATTTTCCAGGTTATGTTTGAGCACTCATTGCAGTATGGATTTATGCACTTATTTTCTGATATTACTAGGAGACACAGTCTCAACAAATTCCATGATCTCTGGCTCTTACAATCTTCCCCACCCACTTCTCTTTTCGGCAATGTTCCTTGAGCATTAAGATGTTACCACGACCAAGCCAACATAAAGAAAGAAAAGTGTATTTGGGCTTACATTCTCAGAAAAATAGAGTACATGGCCATGTAGGCAACATTGAGAATGGTAGCAATCAGGAGGCACAACACTAGAGTTTAGCTTTCAGTTTATATCTTCATCCATAATCACAAGGCAGAGAGAGATAACTGGAAATGGTACTGGCTTGTTGAAACCTCAAGGTCCACACTCAGATACACACCTACATTCACAAGGTTAAACCACACCAAAGAGTTCTACCAGCTTGAGACCAACTATTCCAATCTATTGAAACCACGGGTTACGTTCTCCTTTGAAACACCCAGACTTCATGGTATTTCCCCCATTCTGCGTTTCATAGTTATTGATATCGTTATTGTTCTATTCATACTGCTCTGTCTATATAAGACAGTTACACAGCGTATCTTTTAACTGCATTCAAAATCTTATCACCATATGCACAGAAATGTACAGCTTCCAATCATACCACATCAAAGATGTTTCTCTCTACAGAAGTGGGGACTTTTACAAATAAAAAATCCACAACTTTGTGCACTACAAATAGCAATCAAATATGGGACAGCCATCTCTAGTACTTACAACTGCAACACAGCTCCCAAATTTTTAGCTCACAGAAGACTATAGAACCAGATCAGAAAGACTGTAAGAACTTTCTTTTATTTTAATCCTGACCCTTTGTACTAATTTTAAGGTAAATTTTTAAAAAGTACTATAATATTTCACTGGCTTCTTTCACTTAGCTTGATAATTTCAATGTTATTGAAATAATTTTTCAGATTAAAATTTTAAATTAATTTATACCTCTCTGTATATAAATCTATAGACATTTTGTCTAGTTATGTAACTTAAAACTATATCAAATTTTTATTTGATGGTTAAGATTACTCAGTGTGAAGAAAAACTGTATCTGATTTTACTGTTTTCACAGATGAAACCTTCAAAGGAAGTTTTTTAATTCATCACTGTTTGTTATTCAGTGGTGTTGGTATTATAAAAGATCTAACATAAAAGATATAACTCCTCTCTGGAGTTGTTTTGTGAACCTGTAAACTAAGTAAAATCAGACTACATAAGAAGAACGAATGTCCAGGGAAGGATATTTGCTAGACAGCTGCCATTAACATGGTCTAGAAGAAAGATATATTAGACTTCTGCTTTCCATTTTCTACAAGGGTATTGGTATTAACATTATCTTTTAGAAATTTTGCAAATACTTGATTTTAATAAAATGACCCACATGACAGAATAACAACAGAATAGAGGTCAAAGAATATTAAGTGTTAAAAGTACCTAAGATAATTTTCATAATTATTTCATTTATTTTTTTGTCTTTGACTATTATTTTCCTCAGAAAACAACAGCTGATGGATTTAAATATTTCCATGTTTCTCATTTTTCCTCTCACACTTAGCCTGGTTAAAATAATATCCACAGTTATCATATTTTTGTTAGACATATATTTGTTGATATTTCTTTAAAAGCACAAATAGTTAAATACAAAATGCTGTTTCTGAAGATCAAATGGCTGTTTATTTTTGTTTCATGGTCAAATCAATGTAAAGCTGCAGAGTTCTATTAAATCTTTTTTTAATCTCATGAGTGTCCTGATAAAATTGTCTCACTATACAAAGCCATTATGTTAGACACAAATTAAGGCATACACAAGACTTTACAATGGTATTTAAAGTGAAATATTTATGAAGTGATTTAAATACTAATGACAGAACATTCCTAGAGGAGTCACAAAATTAAAGGATAAGAACATCCCACGCCAGTGTCTCAGACCCTGTGTCTGCTGTGTGCTGCATTTATCGTTTTACATTATTCAATTCATAGAATGAAGCCTAGAGTTAGGGGGTAAAAAGAACACATGGGGAATGAAGTATTTTGTTTGAAGGACTTACCTTTTTTTATAACCTTGAATATTAGGATCATCCCAACTTTACATGTCTTGTCAAAAACCTTTTCTGTGGCAACTGAAAGTTTTGTTATCTCAGTTTTGAATTCTACATTCAAGAAATTGTCTTCTGTTATGGGTAACTCTAAACATACATACAGTCAATATTTTGCCATCATCTCACTATCACATTAAACATCTACAGTCTTGTGGATATAAGATAGGGAATATACTGAGTCTGGTACTGATGTGTCCAAACTATAGAACCCAGCTTATTATGATTTTTTTCTTATCTATGTAGTTGATAAGAAAATAGGTTCTAACAATGTCTTTTAGCAGACAATCCTTGAGTCCAAAGCACAAGCTTCGTTTACGAATTCTTATGACTTGACCAAACATAACAAGCCCTTAGGTAGGAACATATCCTGAAACACATGTCTCTATATCTAACAATTAATTAAACAGAATCAGTAAGGAGAGGTGTTTGGGAAAAGTTTTAATTAGAAATCAAAGCTTACTAATAACAACCAAATAATGCTTCTCTAAAAGTGAGGAAAATAATTTCAAACACAAAAAGAATGCTTAATAATGTGAAATGGATATGGCTAAATCTTGCACACTTGGGAGATGTCAAGAGTATTCTCTGAAGTTTTTGTCTCTTTAGTAACTCACAGTTCTTACAATTAGCAATCTTATTACTCCAGATTGTTACCATTTTTAGAAGCAATATAAAAGCAGATGAAAGAACTCAAAGACAATATTTAGCTCTGTCAAAATAGTACCACACATAATTTATAAAACTGTTAAATTTCTACGAAAAATAGCACACATAGTAGACATTTTCATGGCAATAAATGAAGCTTGAGACTTGGCTGGACATAACTTATAATCATATGAAAACCAGACATGACATGTCATGTTCTGGATAATAAATTAAATAAGTTTATCCTCAAATATGTTCAAAATTGTGATAAAGAAGAAAAGGACTGATTGTTTTTGTGGCTAAGATCACTTGCTATTCTTGGCAGAGTGGCAGATTGATGTTGCAGTCACCTACATGATTTTCTAGTACATTAAGTTATTCTTTTAAATGATGAACTAAAATAGTGGTTTCATTTTTATTTGTATTCCATAAAATATGTGTTCCTCAATAATTTTCTAATAGACAAAATGTCCCATAGACTTGGAACTCTGAAATAAGGCTTTATTGATCAAATATGTGAATGTGACTTCATAAAACCTACATAACAAATGGAAAAGATCATTCTAAATAAGGACATAGCTAACATTAATATTTCCCAAGGCTAATTTTACCAAGTTAACATGCCTTTATCACTGTCATAATTGTAAACATACTACATGTATAATTTTACTTTAATTGTTGTGAGTTATAGTCAAGCCTAGGCTACAGAGAATGGCATATAATATATGAATGTATGTAGGATTTGCTTCATGGAATATTTACTTAAAACTGAACACAGTTACAATAACAAGTTACAATAGAAGTAGGCATATCAAAATTGAATAGGGCAAACTAGTAGAAAGAAAACAAGTCCCAAGAGTAGGCGAAAGCATCAGAGATGTCCCTCAGTCCCATACAACACCAAGCTATATAATTGTACACCTAACTTGGGTCTATGCAGGTTCTATGATTGCTTTTTCAGTCTCTGTGAGTCCCTATGAGCTCTGCTTAGCTTTTTCGGTGACCTGTGTTCTCATGGTGTTCTAGAGCCATTTTGTCTCCTAAAATCCTTCCTCTTCCTGTTTTGCCAGGCTCTTTGAGCAGCACCTGATATTTGTGGATCTCTGACTCGGTTCCCATCAGTTTCTGGATGAAGCTTCTGTGATGACAATTGGGCTGGGCTCTCATCTATGTTTTTCATTCAAATTTGAGGGCTAGTCTCATTGTATCTTTCTATGCTGTTTGCCTGGTATCCCTGGGCAGCCTGCTCTTTCGTTAAAGAGAAAAGAAGGAATGGAAATGGTGGAAAGGGGAGGTGGGGCAGTGGGTAACTGGGAAGAATGGAAAGACTGGAAACTGTAGTTGTGATGTAATATATGAGGGAATAATATAGACTGCAGTATTAATATAAATTATGTTTATATTCTTTTAGAAGTAATATGTATTCATGTATAATATAAATCATGTGTAACACCAAAAATAAGTGTTAAGGTAGTCAGCTATTATGTTACCAAAGCATAAATGAAACACAGTATCAGATTCAAACTATACAAATGCTTTACCTAGTGTTGAGTTGCCTACTTATTCTTATAACAGAGCATAGAAAAAAAGTATCATAATGACCTTCATTTATAAAGAGTAGGTTTGGGTTTCACTAATGTTTGTACTTTGCATCAAGGTGAAGCCTAGTAAGCTAGAAGTATTAAAAAATAAATAAATAAATAAATTTTTACAAATACATGAATGTAAATTATTTAGCTTTAGCATGGCCATGCTAAAATAATCTTTTTATTAAATGTATTTATTTATTCATTTTGCAACCCAATATCAGCCCTTCCTCTCCTTCCTGTACTCCTACACATAAGTACTCTGCACATTCCCCTTATAAAGGGAAGACCCTCTCTGGCTATCCACCTCCCAACACTCCCCCATTCCACCCCCACCCTTAATCCCACAGGTAAATTTGTGGCAATACTAGGCACATTCTCTTCCACTGAGGCCAGACAAGGCTGCCCACTTAGTGGTGTGGATTCCACAGGCAGGCAGGTAGGCAACAGATTCAAGAACAGACCCTGATTCAGTTGTTTGGAGGACCTTCACAAAGAACAAGCTGCCTATCTGCTACATGTGTGAAGGTGGCTAGGTCTAGCCAATGTTCAATCTTTGGTTTGTGATTCAGTATTTTTGGTTTGTGATTCAGTATCAGGGAGCCCCTATGTTTCAGGTTATTTGAAACTTTTGGTCTTCCTGTGGAGTCCCTGATCTCTTCAGGTCTCTCAATCTTTCTCCTAACTCTTCTGTAAGACTCCCCAGGTTCCATCTATTGTGTGGGTATGAGTCTCTGCATCTCCTTTCATTGACTGTTGGGTGGAGCTTCACAGAGTTATGCTAGGTTCCTATCTACCAGCAAAACAGATCATGGAGAATTGGTTCTTTCCCATGGGATGGGTCTCAACTTGTGGCAGTGATTAGTTGGACATTTGCTCAATCTCTCTTCTATATTTGTTCCTGCACACCTTGTAGACCTGATGTGCAGGAACTTATTAGTTTACTTATTAGTGAGTACATAGGATGCATGTCCTTTTGGGTCTGAGTTATTTCACTCATGATATTTTCTAATTCCATCCATTTGACTGTGAAATTTATAATGTCCTTGTTTTTAATGGCCGAATGCTATTCCGTTGTGTAGACATACCATATTTTCTGAATCCATTGTTCAGTTGAGAGACATATAGGCTGTTTCCAGTTTCTTGATATTAAACATAAAACTGCTATGAACATAGTTGAGAAGTGTTCTGTTAGGATGATGGTACATCTTTTGGGTATATGCCGAGCAGTTGTATAGCTAGGTTTTGAGGTCGAACTATTCCCAATCTTCTGAGACTCTGCCAAATTGATTTCCAGAGTAGTTGTACAAGTTTGCACTCCCCCAGCAGTGGAGAAGTGTTCCCCTTTCTCCACAACCTTGAAAGCATGTGCCATCTTTTGAGTTTTAAATCTTAGTCATTCTCAGGTGTAAGGTGGAATCTCCAAGTCATGTTGATTTGCATTTCCCTGATGACTAAAGATGTTGAAGAATTCTTTAAATGCTTCTCAGCCATTCAAAATTCCTCTGTTGTGAATTCTCTGTTTAGCCCTGTACCACATTTTTTTAAAATTTGAATACTTGCATTGTAGGTGTTTACCTTCTTGAGTTCTTTATATACTTTGGAAGTTTGCCCACTGACAGATGTACTATTAATGAAAATCTTTTCCCAATCTGTAGGCTGTCATTTTGTCCCATTTGACTTAGAAAAGTTTTTCAGTTTCAGGTGGTCACCTTTCTTAAGAACAGCATTCTTTGTTGAAGATTATGTCCCTGTTTCATTGTATATTTTTGGCTTCTTTGTCAAAAATCAACTATTCATAGGTATGTGGGTTTATTTCTGGGTCTTTGATTTGATTCCATTCATCATCCTGTCTGTTCCTATACCAATAACATGCAGTTTTTATTTTTATTGTTCTGTAGCACAGCTTGAAGTCAGGGATAGCGATACCTCTACAAGTCCTTTTATAGTTCAGGATTGTTTTAGCTATCCTGGATTTATTTTTTTGTTTGTTTGTTTTTACATATTAGTTTGAGAACTGTCCTTTCAAAGTTTGTAAAGAGTTATATTAGAATTTTGATGGGGATTACATTGAATCTGAAGATTGGTTTTGTTAAGATGCGAATTTTAACTTTGCCAATCCTACTGATCCATGAGCAAGGGAGATCTTCCCACCATCTGAAATATTCCTCATTTTCTTTCTTTAGAGACTCAATGTTCTTGTCATACAGGCCTTTCATTAGCTTGGTTAGAGTTATACCAAGGCATTTTATGTTTTTTGTAGCTATTTGAAAGGGTACTATTTCCCTCACTTCTTTCTCAGCCTATATAGTTTGTGTAGAGGAGGACTACTGATTTCTTTGAGCTAATTTGGTATATAACCAGTTTGATGAAGGTGTTTACCAGCTGTAGGATTTTCTGGTAGAATTTTTGGCATCACTTTTTTACTCTATCATATCATCTGCAAGTAGTGATATTATGACTTCTTACTTTCCAATTTGTATCCCCTTGATCTTCATTAGTTGTCTTTTTATTCTAGCTAGAACTTCAAGCACTATGTTTAAGAGAGATGGGGAAAGTGGAAAGCCTTGTTTTGTTCCTGATTTTAGTGGAAATGTTTTACAGTTCGCTCTGTTGAATTTAATGTTGACTTACTCTATATTGCCTTTATGACATATAGGTATGACCCCTGTATCCCTGCTCTCTTGAAGTCTTTCATCATGAAGTTATAATGGATTTTGTCAAATATGTTTTGCCATCGAGTGAGTTGAACATGCATTTTTTTCTTTCATTTGGTAATGCTGAAACTATATATTAATGATTGACTTGTGACATATAAACAAAAATGTGACCACTTGGTTTTTCTTAAATAAATGGTTTATTCATATAAATTTAGTAATTGCTACAAATATGTTGAGATGAAAGGAGATGGGCTGAAGAAAAATGGAATGAGAAGGAGGGAAATAATGAGTCAGTGTAAAGGAAGTGAAGGAAATAAAAGAAGTAGAAAGAATTCAAGAGAAAGGGAGATGCAGAACAGGAGGAAGGAGGGACTGACTGCAGTAGACTGATAGAAGAGGAACTGGGAAGACCAGAAAACATCAAATGACTGGAGAGAAACTTCCTCTGCAAGGGGGCAAACAGAATTTTCAGTGACAGCAATGTAGTTTAGATGTATTTCATAAGAAATATATGTCCTTGTTAACTTAGAAGCAAAGAAACAATTCTAAGAGGAAATATTTAGACCTTATATTCCTATATGTATTCTTCAGTAGAGTCAATATATATATATATATATATATATTCAGTAGAGTCCATATATATTTTGTTTTCAAGACATCATTTCTTTCTGTAGCCTTGAATATCCTGAAACTCACTCTGATTTACAGAGTGAGTGGTTTACATGCTGTCATCCTGAGTGCTGGGATTAAAGGTGTGTGCAAACACCACCAGGCTAAATTTTTCATCCAACTACCTTGCACATTTTTATTAATAAAGTGTTCCCAACATTTCACCTCTTAAGAAATATTTAAATAGTTTATTTATTCTACTAATACCATGTATATAAATACTTGCTTACATCTGTGAATATGCATAGAGAGTGATAGAGAAGGAAATAGCAGGGTACCAGTGATTCAATTGGGAAATTAGAGAGTAGGGTAAAGGTAAATGCAGATGAAGGAGAAAGGAGAGTAGAATAAACTTAACTGTAAGAATATCTTTAAAAATAAAAAAAAATTATGGTATCATCAATTACCAAACAAATCCAATGACAAAATTTCCAAAAATATAATACACATAAGTCTGTGTATAAATATATGTAGATAGTTTAGATGAGATTCCTTATTAGTTATGAAGATATTCCCTCTAAGGGCCAATGAATATTTAACAAAAACCCTAACACCAGGAATAGGAGCTGCCTTGTAAGTTATTAGTCATGGTTGTCTAAGAGACTCCCAGAGCATTACAGGCTATTGCTTTTGCCCTTGCTTTCCACTAAAAGAAAGAAATGTAAAATTTTATTGCTGAACATACTATGTAGTTCAGTTGCAGGGCCCAGAATTTCCTGAGCTGGAATGGATCTGAGAACCTTGTCTCTGAGAACTAACTTTTATGATACCAGAAGGCATCATTCAAGCTTCAGAAGAAAAACTACATTTCATCTTTCATTTCACCTGTTGTCCTTCTGTTACATATACATGCAAAATATTCCTGTAGATGAGAGGATAAACTCCAATTATCTCAGCTTGCATTTGAAAACCTTCAACATCTGGCCCCAAACTTATTTCTAATCTTACACCTCATTATTTGTAGTCACTCTGAATAATTAAATGGCACAATCTTACATGTTTTTAAAAACTTTGAAAGCTTCAATAAGTATTCTCATTATTTGAAAACTTAATCCTTTCAATATTTTATTTTGGAAATATAAATTTATAAATTCATTCTTTATATTATAAATTAATATATAGAAATATATTTGAAATATTAAATTTTTATCTTATAAATTCTATATGTTTTGTTTCGTGTGAACTGAGAGGTTCAATAAATTTATACAAGGGAAAAAAAGAATATAACTTTTTGTGTAACTTTAGGAAAAAAGCAGACCAGCTCAAAAAGCAAGGCTATCTATACTCAACAGAGAATTTCTGTTTTTAGGATGTGGCTACAAATTGTTTTTTCTTTTTTTTTTTTAATTTTTATTTTATTTTTTTAATTTACATTCCAAATCACTTCCCCTTTCCCGTTTCCTCCCTCCCTGAAAGTCCCATAAGCCCCCTTCCCTCCCTCTTTTCTCCATTCAACACCCTCTCGTTACTCTGTCCTGGGGTTCCCCTACATCCAGTCTTTCCAGGACCAGGGGTCTCTCCTTCCATCTTTTTAGAAATCTATTGATATGCAGATTGTGTCTAGGGTATTCCGAGATTCTGGGTCAATATCCCCTTATCAGTGACTGCATACCATGTGTGTCCTTTTGTGATTGGGTTACCTCACTAAGGATGATATTTTCAAGATCTGACCATTTGCCTAGGAATTTCATGAATTCATTGTTTTTAATTGCAGAGTAGTATTCCATTGTGTAGATATACCACATCTTCTGAATCCATTCCTCCGTTGAGGGACATCTGGGTTCTTTCCAGCTTCTGGCTATTATAAATAAGGCTGCTATGAACATAGTGGAGCATGTGTCCTTATTGCATGCAGGTAAAGTCTCTGGGTATATGCCCAGGAGTGGTATAGCCGGATCCTCCGGGAGTGTCATGCCCAGTTTTCTGAGGAACCGCCAGACTGCTTTCCAGAGTGGTTGTACCAGCTTGCAATTCCACCAGCAGTGGAGGAGTGTTCCTCTTTCTCCACATCCTTGCCAACAACTGCTGTCTCCTGTGTTTTTGATCTTAGCCATCCTGACTGGTGTGAGATGGAATCTCAGGGTTGTTTTGATTTGCATTTCCCTAATGACTAAAGATGATGAACATCTCTTTAGGTGCTTCTCAGCCATTAGATATTCTTCAGGTGAGAACTCTTTGTGTAGCTCTGTACCCCATTTTTTAATAGGGTTACTTGCCTCTCTGGAGTTTAACTTCTTGAGTTCTTTGTATATATTGGATATTAGCCCTCTGTCGGATGTAAGGTTGGTAAAGATCATTTCCCAGTTAGTTGGTTGCCGCTTTGTCTTTTTGACAGTGTCTTTTGCCTTGCAAAAACTTTGTAATTTAATGAGGTCCCATTTGTCTATTCTTGATCTTAGAGCATAAGCTATTGGAGTTCTGTTCAGGAAATTCTCCCCTGTGCCCATATGTTCAAGGGTCTTCCCTAGTTTCCCTTCTATTAGTTTCAGTATGTCTGGTTTTATGTGGAGATCTTTGATCCACTTAGAATTGAACTTAGTGCAAGGAGATAAGGATGGGTCAATTTGCATTCTTCTGCATGTTGACCTCCAGCTGAGCCAGCACCATTTGATATGATAGTATACATAAGCGACCCAAAGAACTCCACCAGAGAACTCCTACAGCTGATAAACGACTTCAGCAAAGTGGCCGGATATAAAATCAACTCAAGCAAGTCAGAAGCCTTCCTATACCCAAATTGTTTTTTCAAAGGTTGATTGGGAACCTTGTCCTTGACTAGAGGCATCTAGATGGAGGGGGCAGATTGAAAATTAAAGGGTGTGGACTAGTAATGAGCTTATAAGCTAAGTGGAAATATTAGGTTTTTTGTTTGTTTGTTTTCAGAGTTTTGTATATTTTATGGAGGTTCCTGATGAGTTCTTCATCTCTTCTTTTAAAATTCAATTTCTTTTTTTTCCAAGTTTTTTTTTATTTACATTCAAAATCATTTCCCCTTTCCTGTTTCCTCCCTCCCCGAAAGTCCCATAAGCCCCCTTCCCTCCCTCTTTTCCCCATTCAATCCCCTCTCGCTTCTCTGTCCTGGCGTTCCCCTACAACCAGTCTTTCCAGGACCAAGGGTCTCTCCTTCCATCTTCTTGGAAATCTATTGATATGCGGATTGTGTCTAGGGTATTCCGAGATTCTGGGTTAATATCCCCTTATCAGTGACTGCATACCATGTATGTTCTTTTGTGATTGGGTTACCTCACTAAGGATGATATTTTCAAGTTCTGACCATTTGCCTAGGAATTTCGCAAATTCATTTTTTTTTAATTGCAGAGTAGTATTCCTGGGTTTGTATGTATGTGTTCTCATAGAACTCAGAAGAGGACATAAGTCACCCTGGAGCTGGAGTTTTGAGAAGTTATGATTAAGCAGTGTGGATGCTGGGACCTATCTGTGTTCCTCTGAAGGAGAAGAGAATGCTATGAACACCTGAGACAAATTGCCAGCAAGGTGAGTGCTTAAGAAAGGGTCACAAACATCTACACTTGTTTGTAACTAGCCCTCTCTGACTTTTCTTATGACAGTGTTATTGTCCCTTTATGTGTCTTTACTTTTGCTGCCTACTGTCATGTGACATAGTCAATCGTACGCTCTTTAGGTCATCACACTGTTGTGTCCCTTACATTTTGAGTTGAATAAATATTTCTGCTTTATAAAATTAAACTCTTGAGGAATATTATTATAGCATTGAAAGCTCCATGAAGGAGGCAGCCTTTGGAGACTAAGAACCTGTTCCTCAATCAGGCAAACATTTAATTCCCAACATCCATGTTGGGCAGATCACACCATATATATATATATATAGGTATATAACTCTAGGTTCTGGGGATCCAGCTTCCCCACTCTGCAGGGCACTACAAGCACATAGATAAACACATATAACATGAAATTTAAAAATTAACCAGTAATGTACATTTATGTACGTTAAATGATAAAACATTAAGTTCTGTGTTTTGATTATTGCATTTGGTACTCCAATACTACCTGGAGATAAAATTCTCTGAATTCATTTCTTAAAATTTTTTTTAATTTTTTTTTTTTTTTGTTTTTGTTTTTCGAAACAGGGTTTCTCTGTGTAGCCTTGGCTGTCCTGGAACTCACTTTGTAGACCAGGCTGGCCTCAAACTCAGAAATCCGCCTGCCTCTGCCTCCCAAGTGCTGGGATTAAAGGCATGCACCACCACCGCCCGGCTTTCATTTCTTAAATTTTAAAGTTTGTATTCCCTGCATTTATTGGCACAGACAATACCAAATAAATAAATAAATAAATAAATAAATAAATAAATAAATAAAATAAGTTATTTGACCAGCTGTGGAATACTAATAATTATCTTGGCCAGTTCAAGTGCTGCAAAGTTAAGCAGCTTGCATTTAACTCCTGGGTTAAAAAAATAGCATGCATAATGAATGTAAAATAGAAATGCTTTCTCCAAAACCCAAAAGCAACTCATTCTCTTTCACTGTACAGATAGATATCAGAAAATGCAAACAGCTGAGTGTCTGTCACAGCTGTAGAACAACTCTAGTAACAACCTCTTGCCACAAATTTCCATTTAAATTTAGATGCATGGGTTGACATCCCAACACACAGACAAAAGATTTCCAGGAATCTCTATGGGAGCCCGGTGAAATACATTAACAGGTTTATTAGCACTATTTCTACAATTAGCATCTAATCTAATGAATGGAATTTAATATTTAAATCTGTTACTTTCTGTGTCTGTCAATGCCAAGTGAAATACTCTGATATTATGCTCTTTAGAATAGTTCTGGTAGTTGTTTCTTTTTACATTTTTATTGAATATTTTATTTATTTACATTTCAAACCTTATCCCCTTTTCTGTTTTCCCCTCCAGAACCCTTTTATTCCATCCCCCTTCCACTGCTCCTATGAGGGTGTTCCCCCACTCCCGACCCTTTTTTTGTCCATCGGGTCCCTCCTGATTCACCACCATAACATTCATCTACACTGTAGCGTCGAACTGTCACAGGACCAAGGGCCTCTTCTCCCATTGATGCCCTACAAAGATCCTCTGCTACATATGTGTCTGGACCCATGAGTCACTCCATTTGTACTCTTTGGTTGGTTGCTTAGTCCCTAGGAGCTCTTGTGGGTATGGTTGGTTGATATTGTTGTTTTCCCTATGGGGTTGTCATCCTATTCAGCTCCTTTAGTCTTTCCCCCAGCTCTTCCATTGGGGTCCCCAGGTTCAGCCTGATGGTTGGCTGTAAGTATCTGCATCTGTATTGGGCAGGTTCTGGTAGAACTTCTCAGCGAGCAGCCATATCTGACTCCTGTCAGCAAGCACTTCTTGGCATCAGGAATATTGTGGGGCGTTGGTGTGTGCAGTTGGGATGGATGGCTAGGTGAGACAGTCTCTGGATGGCCTTTTCTTCAGTCTCTGTTCCATTTTTTGTCCCTGTTTTTCATTTGGACAGGAATATGTCTGGGTTTAAAATTTTGAGATCCATAGTTGGTACCATCCCTCAACTGGAGACCATGCCTGTCTACTAGGTGTGGCCTATACAGGCTGTATCTTCCCTTTGTTGGGTATTTAGACTAAAGGCATCACCATTGGTTCCTGGGAGGCTCATGCTTCACTGGAAACTGGGACTTTCTATTGGCTAACCCAGTTTTCCATCCCTCTCTGCAACATGATTTTATTAAAATTCCTGACCCTCTGTACTTGTCTCCTGTCCTTTGCAATACCTGTGTCTTCCCCCTTTTCCCTCCCCCTTCTCTCTCTCTCTAAAGTCCATCCCTCCCTCTAGCTCTTGTGATTATTTTGTTTCCCATTCTATGTAGGATTGAAGCATCTACACTTTGGTCTTCCTTCTTCTTAAGCTGCATATGGTTTGTGTGTTGTATCGTGGATATTCTGAGATTTTTGGGTTAAAATCACTCATCAGTGAGTACGGGCATACATGTTCTTTTGTGTCTGGGTTACCTCACTCAAGATAATATTTTCTAGTTCTATCCATTTGCCTGTGAATTTCATGAAGTCTTTATTTTTAATAGCTGAGTAGTACTTCATTGTGTAAATATACCACAATTTCTGTACCCATTCTTCTGTATCCCAGGGACATCTGGGTTCTTTTCAGCTTCTGGTCTTATAAATAAGGCTGCTGTGAACATAGTGGAGCATGTCTACTTATTACATGTTGGAACATCTTCTGGGTATATGCCTAGGAATGGTATAGCTGGGTTTTCAAGTAGAACTATTTTCAATTTTCTGAGGAACCACTGGATTGATTTCTAACGTGGTTTTACCAGCTTGCAATTCCACCAACAATGGGGGAGTCTTCCTCTTTCTCCACATCCTTGCCAGCATCTGCCATTGCCTGAGATTTTATCTTAGCCATTCTGATTGGTATGAGGTGGAATATCAGGATCACTTTGAAAATTCTTTGTTTAGCACTATACTCCAATTTTAATAGAGTCATTTGGTTCTCTGAAGTCTAACTTCTTGAGTTCTTTGTATATTTTGTACAGTAACCCTCTATCGGATGTAGGGTTGGTAAAGATCATTTCCTAATCTCTGGGTTAATGTTTTGTCCTATTGCCTTACAAAAGCTTTTGAATTTTATGAGGTCCTAGTTTTCAATTCTTGATCTTAGAGCATAAGCCATTGGTGTTCTGTTCAGGAACTTTTCCTCTGAACCTTGAACATATCATGCTACTTTTAATTAAGCTACTCTTTATAATGTGCATATGAGAAAACTATATTATCTTGGTGATTCTTGTTACAAACACCTCTATGGTTACCTGTTCTGTGGCATAATTTTATTTTGTAGACATACATGCACACACAGACACACACACACACACACACACACACACACACACACACACACACACACACACATTCAGAGAGGGGGGGAAGGGAGAGAAAGGAGAGAGAGACAGAGAGACAGATTCAGATACTTGTAACAAAAATTAACTTTAGAAAATGCCGTGGAATTAAAGAAGAACAAGTAAGGGTACATTACATAGGAAGGTTTTAAGATTTTAAAAGGAATGGAGAAATGTTGGCATTCTATTATAACCTCACATTTAAAATGGATTGATTGAAAAGTATTACCCATACTATTTTTACATGCAGCCACATCCCATATCAGAAACCTTTATTTTATTTTGAAGTAATCTCTTCCCTTTCTTTTATTTTATCACCTTCGTTGTATTGCTAAATGCTTATCAATATCATTTCCATAAACTTGAAATCATTTCTGTTTGTATTTGCTTCTGTCTTTCTTTACATTTTCCCAGTACAGTACAGAATATTCTAATTAGATTCTTGTTATAATTTTCTTCTTAAAATGGTCTCTCTGTTATCAGTCAAACATATATTTATGTTTCATTGCATACATGCCAAACTTAATCCATTTTTCCTGCAGTAACAATACTACAGCTTTTGAACAAATTTCATATATTTATCTTTTGGAAAGAAGACTAGCACATTCCATAACTATATACAAGTATTAGCCAATCATTCAGGCTCTCTATTATCTTGAACAAATCATGATGCAGAGAGCATAGAAGTATCCAATATACAAATAGGAGGTTTCTGAATTTAAAGAAATATTTTCTTATGATAAAAATCTCACTCCCATTGAAATAATAAGACATTCTTGAAGACAAAGCCTATTTTAGATTTATGAATATAATATCGATCTTTTGTTGAAAACATATAATTTTCTATATTTTGTAACCATCCCATCAAGGTCATATTTCTTAATATAGTTTTCTGGCATTTATATTTGCAGTTGAGATTTAGAAAGTCCATTCAAACCATAGCACTTTCCCTTCCTTTTTGTGTTCTGACTTTATTCCTTAGAAATCAGTCTAAATGTTCCCTGTCATTTCAAGTGCTAACGAATATTCATACAATCATGTTTTCTTTCACTACTTTTTAAATAATAAATTTCTGAGATGTCATTTTTTTCTCCCACAGAACTTTTACCTAAACACATATTCAGATACATAACAACTGTTCGTGTCTTCTGATTTAATACTAATTCTCTATTACTGTGTAACTTATTTACTGGGCAACTTAACAAAATTCTAAATGAGTGTTTCTTGAATTTGTGTATTACTTGAAGTATAAGTTGTATTTATATCTCCTTAGGTTAAATATTTTTGACGTACAGTTCATTTTTAGCATCCATTGGCCCATTTTTGAGCCCTGAAGGTCTCAACCATCCCCACTCACCCTATTCTGACTATTTTATGGCTACTCTACTAGACTATATGGCATGGTTTTTACAGGATTTTTCTATAATATCTTTTATTTTAAATTCTTACTTCTTAGTCCCTAAGGTATAATATAAGCTCTCAGTATAAGTCTTACATTCTGTCCCTCTCCATTTCCTTATTTTCTGCTTAACCTTCCTTTAACTCTCAGTTAATCACCATTTCCTCTACAAAACCAGCTCTGGCACTTTCGATGAACTCTGCATCTTCTGGGTCATCACCTTTCTAGTTCTGTTATGAAATGCATAGTGACAGACTGGATCTTAGCAGCTGGAATTTTCCCTGGCTTCTGCCAAGTGTTAGGAATTACTTACTAAAGGACTAAATGAGTAGGCTTCATTGTCTTTACACAATTCATTGAGAAATTGATGTTTAGGGTGAAGATGAGACTTGCTGACATTTTGCTGCATGTAATAAGCATAGAGATGGCCTAGTAGTTAAAAACATTGTGGCTGTCTCAGGGAACTCGGCATTGATGCTCACCTCTTATGTGATGGCTCACTACTATTTGTAACTCTCTCTGGGAAGCCACCATCTTCTTCTGGTATCCACAAGCACCAAGCAGATGTGTAGTGTACAAACATACATGTAGGTGAAGCACAGATATGCATAAAACAGAAAATAAAAAGTGTTTATTTAATAAAAAGGGGAAAATGTATCTATGTATGTACCAACTATAGCCCTGATTGTGAATCTATATTTTTTATAGAGACTAGATTTTTAAATATTAAATAGAAACTATCAATAGGAGCCTCTTGGAGTAGACATGATTAGATACTTTTAAAACTTAGGTGTGTGGTTAGTTGGATAGGATATGGGAGGATTGGCGGAGAGAAATCCATAGAAAAAAGTTATTTAATGAAAAATCAATTTTATATATTTTTTTTCGTTTTTCTAGACATGGTTTCTCTATGTAGCTCTGGCTGTCCTGGAACTCACTCTGTAGACCAGGCTGGCCTCGAACTCAGAAATCCTCCTGCCTCTTCCTCCCAACTGCTGGGATTAAAGGTGTGCGCCACCACTGCCCTGCTCAATTTTATATTAAAGAATTGAATTTAGGGACTGGAGAAATGGCTCAGTGGTTAAGATAACTGGCTTCTCTCCTGAAGAACCCAAGTTCAATTCCCAGCACAAATATGAAAGCTAATATATATAAACGTAATTCCAGTTCCAGGGGATGGCCATAGTTCCATTAAACAGGCAGCTGGAAAAGTCTGGGAAGTTACAAATCTATTTGGAATTTCAACCACTGATATAAACCTTACATGGATACTGAAAGTAATAATGACAAAAAAATCAAGGAAAATTAAAATTTCAAAATTTTCTGTGAATTTAGATTATCAGGTCAGAGAAATAGCCTGTATGCTAAAAGAAAATAAGTATATGTAACAATTGGTGTAAACACTTCTTGGGTGATCTGTGATATAAAAAAATCTGGTCTTGGGTACCTGAAATGTTTCATATTACCATGGCAAAATTAAATTGCTCAGTAGCAGGAGAGAGAGAGATCCTGGATTAAGACAGGCTCACCAGGCAGATAGGCAAGTTCATTTGTAATTATCAAGTTTGATGAAAGAGTGTTTCTCATAAAATAAATGTACAAAGTAGTCAAGATAAGCCATTTAACATTGAACCATTGCCTCCCTGTGCAGGGATATCCACATCCCTGTGTACACACACCCATGATTATAAGTACATAAAACACATAAAAATATGGAAAAATTAAGAGTGAATATTTTAAATGTAGTGTGTATGGGAAACAGGTCTTTGGTGAACCCCAGTAATAGAAATTTGTTCTTCACAATAAGGCTTGGTTATCACATGTTATTGCTTCCTTTTTGTATGTTTCTTTGGTTGTCAGTAGCCTACCATTACACGATTTTGGTCAACAAATAAGATCTGAGTCCTACCTCTGACTCAGGGTGATGACATGTCTTTCTACATCACTCAAAATGTATAACATCTCCAAGACATAGTATTGCATCCTTCCTTTCAGAGGTAATCAACTGGGTCTGTTAATCACCTGGGTAGAAGATCTCAGGAAATATGAGACAGATGAAATCCCTTTAAAAAATGGGAAGATAGGTATTCTTAAGGCGATATGCACTTACAGACCACTGAAGTTTCTCTTATAGTACAACTGCTTGTAGATTCGATGTAGTGCCTTAATGCATTTCTCAATTCCAACTGAAAACCAAATCATGGCTTTTTCTTCCCTGTTTTCTAACTTTTTCTAGGACACAAGCCAAAACCTTAACCTTGACTTGCTCTGATACTCACAATTTATTGGGAAAAGTGTTGTGCTTTTTGAAGATTTGCCTCTGACACCCATACTTGGTCTAATTACTTGATCTGAGACACACAAGAACCTGGAAGCTGCAGCCTCCTATTGGTCTAAACATCACATCATTGCTCATATATTGTCTATCTCTTCTCAGTAACAGAAGCAGAAACTCTAATATCCCTTATCTATTTGCCTTGCAAATCTTATTGTTGTAGTCAGAGATCAAGAGCCTTTCTGCTGCACTTTGTTTCAGCCTTCACTAGCAGTCTGCAGTAGATTTGAAATATCAAAGGACTGGTGGTTCCTTTCAATTTTATTTTAGTTGATTGTTGTGGCATGTATGTACTTGATTATCTTTCAAGATATCAGGGTGTCTCTAAATTTGACTTACACTCCCAATAAGTAAACACACAAATTACCTCAGTGTCAACAGAGGTTTATTTTAGTCCCTCCTCCAATCTTAGGGAATAGCTGTTTGTTACTTCTCTGCCCTTTGTTTAAGGGTGCCAGTTTTAGTACAATAACATTGCCCCTAAACCTGGCTACACAATGTAGTAAAACTCCTGAATGTATGTTAATGATAGCTGTTTCTTTTTACTTTCACAAACCTTGCTATCCACTGTTTTCCTATTCATTATTCTCTAAACCCCCTAACACCCTCATACATCTTGTACTCCCAACCAATGTACATCTAATTAAGTTTTCTTTATATTTTCCTTTCCTCCCCTTGTGGATCTTTTTTCTCCTGTCCATTATCCTCCATAATAGTCCTTCTCTTTCAAATCCTGCTTTTCCTTTGGCCTTCTTTTGGGGATGCTAATCCCTCTATGATTGTCTCTGCACACTTTCTGACCTGAACCCTGACTTCACCATTTGCCAATCAGCCATATCTAGAGTACTTGATCTGAAGCAGGTTTAGCCTTTTATTGCTTATCTCACAGATAGAAAAACGATCTTGCTGATTTTCATTTTTCAGACATTTCTTCCTATACTTTGCTTTTCTCATTTTCTATATACTTTTAAAAAAAACCAATTTGCAATATCCTCGTCTGTCCTCACTCTTCCTGCAGACCCTTATATACGCCAAATTGCTTTTCTCTCTTGTGTTCACATGCCTACATTTCTCCTTCTGTGAGAATGACTCAAAGCAAATTTTCTTTATTCATCTTAGGTCACCCTTCATTTGTCATACTCTGTCATACACAGAAGAGATAGTTAGCAGGGAAGAACTGTATATTTCTGCAGACGAGATATGATTTGGATCTCTTAACAATTGGACTGGATTTATACTTTGATTAAGGCATGTTTTGAAGAAAAGGAGGGAAGTAAAAACTATATTAAAATAAGAAAACTGAATATTAAAGAATTATGGGTAACAAAATAACAGCCAAGCCATTATGATTACATCAGACATCATAGAAGCAGTATATTGAGCAAAGTTACTCAGACTGAAATAATTGCCACTCAGGAAATTGGAGTTAATTTGACATATAAGGCAGCTGTGAATGCCTATAAGGGATATCTGTTTATATAAGATATTTGCTGCTTGTATTCTGTTTTGTCAAATGCTCAGAGTGACTTCTCATAAATCAAAGCTGATAAAGGATTTAATAAAATTTATGGAAATTTTCAACAGGATGACTCACTAAAGATCCTTACAAGGAGCTCAACTATATCAGTTTCTGCATATGGTATCAACAATTATTTCCATGGTTGATTTCTATGAAAACAAAAATTTCACTATATTTAAACAATTATATTTGAGAAGCCAAACCTACTCTTGGATATGGCCCCTGTCTTTTCTTATTTCTTTTCTTTTTTAGGTTTGCAAATGTTTATTGAGAATTTTTGTCTCTATGTTCACAAGGGAAATTGGTCTGTAATTTCTTTATTTGTTGGATCACTGTGTGAATTAGCGATCAGGGCAATTGCCATCTCTTAAAAACAATTAGGCAATGTTCCTTAAATTGCTATTTTGAGGAATGTGAAGGGTATTGGCATTAATTCTTTGAGGGTCTGGTAGAATTTTGTGCTGAATCTATCTGGACCTGGTCTTGTTTTTATTGGAAGACTTAATTACTACACCTATTTCATTTAGGATTGCAATAGAATCTTTGTGAATTTTTCCATTGATGAGTTTGTGGTGTCTTGCCCAATATCTTCTGTTTAATTTTGATTTGAAACTTCAGATTTTAAAATGGCCTACTTGCTTGCTTCTTGAGTCCATTTGCCAGAAATTTATTTTTTTCAAATTTGAAAATTCTTTTTAGCCCTGTACTCCATTTTTAAACTGGATTATTTGAATAGTTGGTGTCTAATTTCTTGACGTTTTTATATATTTTGGATACTAGTCCCTCTGTCAGATGAAGCGTTAGTGAAGATCTTTTCCAAATCTGTAGGCTGCCATTTTGTCCTATTGACAATGCCCTTTTGAAGAAGATACCAGAAGATGGAAAGATCTCCCAGGCTCATGAATCAGTAAGATTGAGATAGTGAAAATGGTCATCTTACCAAAAGTAATCTACAGATTCAATGCAAGCCTCATCAACATTCCAACACAATTTTTACAGCCCTTGAAAGAGCAATTCTCAACTTCATATGGTAAGACAAAAAATCTATGTTAGCTAGTACAATCCTGAACAATAAAAGAAATTCATCAGAAATCACATCCCTGATCTCAAGGTGTACTACAAAGCAGTAGTAATAAAAACTGTATGATATTGGTATAGAAATAGACAGGTTGATCAGTGGAGTCAAAGCAGCTACCCAGAAATAAACCAACACATACATATGGACATTTGATTTTTGACAAAGAAGGCAAAACCATGCAATGGAAAAAAGAAAGCATCTTCAAAAAATGTTTCTGGTCTAAGTGAATGTCTGCATGTAGAAGAATAGCCTCCATCTTAAGAAAATAATAATAATAATAATAACAATAATAATAATAATAATGCATGAGAACTAGACCTACAGCTAAACCCAAGTACTAGGAAGGATCCCACGGCTTGCCATTGGCCAAAGAGTTACTCCATAGCTACTTCCTAGCAACAGTTAATCAAGTATTAGTCTGATTCTTTCAGATGTACTTACAGATCATTTGTGATTGTATACTGTCTTGCTTCAGAGAAGCCACCTGTCAGCTTACAATAGTTATTCATTTAGATGCTTGACAATGGACATCCCATCATCACTTGCTTCCATTTTCTATAAAACTTTTTCCCAATGAGAGTTCGGTGTTGCTTCAACAAACAGTCCTGTGGGCATCCAGTGTGTAAGCCCAAAGTCGAGTTGCAATAAAGAGACTCTTATGTGATTACATTGCAGTCGGCTCCTTGTTGGTCTTTTGGGGTTCACAAACGCTTCCTGGCACAATGCATTTATACACATATAAGGTCCTCTACATTGTTTTACAAAAGCCATATTTATTAATCTTTATATTCGAGCCCCTGGACTTTATGGGTGAGTAATTCACCTTTGCATAGTGATGTAAAAGTTTCCACTGAGATTTAAAAATGTAATGTGTACCCATGGCAAGTTTTTATCTAATATTCATCATTGCCTTTGAATTTCAAGATGTTTTTGCAAAAAATTAAGTTAATGTGAAAATTCCATGAAGATGAATTAAAAAATAGACTTATGTTTTAAAAAGAATTTTAGGGAAAGGGAAAAATGTAACAATACATGTACAGAGGAGTTTGAAATATTTATATTTATATGATACAAATATATTTAATTTAGTACAACACAAATAACATCAACACACTTATCGTCAATATTTTTCATAATTATATTAATTCTTTTATAAAATGTATTCCTATTTTTACAGTCAAGACTTTATCCCCCTCCTGGCCCACTCTCTGACTGTTCCACATTTCATACTTCCTCCCCCATATCCAAGAGGATGTCCCTACCCTCCTATCCCTACCCTACCAGACCCCTCTACTCCCTGGGGCCTCAAGTCTCATGAGTGTTAGATGCATCATCTCTCACTGAGGTCAGACCAGGAATTCCTCTACTGTATGTGTGTTGGGGCCTCATATCAGCTGGTGTCTGCTACCTAGTTGGTGGCTCAGTGTTTGAGTGATCTTGTGGTCCAGGTTAGTTGAGGCTGCTGGTTTTCCTATAGGGTCACCCTCCTCCTCACATTCTTCTAGTATTTCCATAATTCAGCCACAGAGGTCCTTGGCTTCTGTCCCCTGGTTGGGTATAAACATCTGCACCCAATGCTTTCAACTGCTATTGAACCTTTCAGAGGGCAGTCATGATAGGGCCCTGTTTGTAAGCATACCAAAGCATCAACAATAGTGTCAGGCCTTGGGGCCTCCCCTTGGGCTGGATTCCAGTTTGGGACACTCACTGGACCACCTTTTCCTCATGCTCTTCTAATTAGTGCTTCTGCAGTTCTTCAGACAGGAACAATTCTGCATCAGAGTTTTTGACTGTGAGATGGCAACCCCATACCTCTACTTTGATGTCCCTGTCTTTCTACTGGAGGTGGACACTATAAGTTCCTTCTCCCCTTTGTAGGGCATTTCATCAAAGGTCCCTCCCAGAGGAAAGGAAACATCCTTATTGGTACTAATTTCTCATACATCTCAAAGCTATCATCCTATGATATGTATTCCAGCCAAAACCAAGTCTTTGATGAAAGCATCATTTTGCTTTCACCCTTCCAATCATTTTCCAGGTCAGATGAAACTACATTCTTTGCTTTTACCAACTGATAAGAGTATTCCCTTCAGCTGTGTTCTTGGGTTTCTCTGATTCACAAGGAGAAAGATGCTGTCAACAGAGGAAATTTGACTTTCATGGTACCCACACTAACAGAATGTTTAAATTAGATATTTAGCATTAAAAGTCATTGACTAATGCCTAGCAATAATAATAACTGGTGATGAGCAGGAAAACACTTTGAATTCTATTTAGGTGCCATCTCAATATTTGGTTATTTTATGGATTTTTCAATCTTGTTAATCATTTATTTTGCATTGTTGCAATAATGCTGGTCATCGAAAGCAGTTTAAAAATCTGTTATAATTCCTAGCCTCTATTTTGCAACATACCTATTGCCACAAAGTGTAAACCACATGTTCACTTAAAGTTCACTAATTCATTGGTATATTTCAACTGTATTTAGAAAAATATAAGATAGTCACAGTATGTACAATGCTCTTTATTATAGTTATATATTTCATATTGTATGTAAATGTATGATAGCTTCATGCAAACATGAAAGTATATGTGTACACAAGGATAGAATTAGGAAGAATCTGAGGTATAGTTGTATAATAAGGTTTTAATATTTTTGATGGCCTAGATTCAATCCTACACTCGAAAACTAAGAAAAAACTAGTCTTTATTTCTGTGGTATGCATGTATATAGCATAGGATTGCTCTCTGGCCAGAGAGAGAGAGAAACAGAGACAGACAGAGAGAGACAGAGAAACAGAGAGACAAAGACAGAGAGTCAAAGAGAAAGAGAGAGACAGACATTGTTCTGATATTGTTTTGATATTAACATTTCTTTTTGCAATATAGGAACATAAAGAAAAATAAAGCTATAAGTTATTTACCTACTTAAGATTCCTCCAATTGCCTTGAAATTGAGTATACTCCTAGACATCACTTAGCCTGGAAGTGAACCTAAAAGGTGACACTGGATGACTAGATAAGCCACAAGAAGCAAGCCAGTAAACAACCATGTTTCATAGCCTCTGCTTCTGTTCCTGCCTTAAGGTTTCTCGAGTTTCTTCTGTGACATTCCTTCCTAATGGACTCTCATCTGAACATTATAAACTAGAACAAACTCTTTTCTTCCAAAGTGGATGTTGGTGTGGACAGTTATCAGTCAAGTATTAGTTAATTGGCACTGTAGACTTAATACATGGAAAGAATCATGAATTAGATGATTGCAAAGATAAAATTGCCCCTACAATAACTAGCTAATTATTTGTACTTTGGGTAATTAAAGGAAAATATACTTCCATTTTAAATTTTCAACCAAAGAGTGCATGTGATACATTTAAGTAATTACATTCCCATTAAATACAAAAAGTATAATCTGTACATTTTCAAAAACAGACAGCAAAGCAACCTCTATATCTAGTTACTTGAAAATGTATAATCTACAAATGGAATGTATCAAGAGTGTGATTATTAATTGTAGGCAAAAAGGAATGTTATCAGTGATGTAAGTTACATGTGCATTCCAAAGAACTTAGATGCCAGCAATGGATACAAAATATAAGGTGATATATCATATTGAGTGGTATGGAGGAAGGGACTCCAACTAAACCTAATCCAATACCTCAGCAATACTCACCATCAAACCAAGCATCCTGACATGTCAAAATATATCTGAATCTCTTCATTTTTATCATGATACTTATTTTGTTATTTTTCCACACAATTTAATTTCTCTTTTTTCTGTACTTACCTGTTTCTCTTATTCTCATCATTATTTTTATATGTTATTGTATTTGTATTTTAATATTTTATTATATAGAACTCTTGAAATAGCCATCCATGATTCTGTCAATTACAACCCCAACTTTAATTCTGAAATACACAATAGTGATGCAAGTTTGACTTATGTTTGACCCTTTCTTATCTTTACCTTGGTGAGAAAGTCTTTTCTCATAAAGAATATGACCTTTAGATTTGCAAAGTTTCATGAAGCAGAAGTCAAGACAGGAATTCAATTAATGATTTACAGGAATAAATATCTTCTTCTTCTTCCCTACTGTTTGTTCATGGTTTTTCACACCAAATTTCTTATAGTGATGGGCCTTATATTGTATAGATTTGTGCAAGCATCTACTGTTACTGTGAGTCCATAGATATAACAGCCATATCATGTTGCGAATATTGCTATTCTACTGGTCTTTTACTCTTGATTTTCTCTCATACTTGATGCTTTCCTAATTCTTGGAGGATAACAGAACTGTTCAATTAAGGCTGAGCACTCAACAATCACTACCATGTTTTCTCTAAATTTCTAAAATTACAAAAAGTTTAATAAAATGTTTGAAATTTAAATATTAATTACTTTTATTTAAGTAATATTATATATAATATTTTAAACAGAAAATCAAGCTATTGGGTGTTAAAAATTACAGAGACACTCTAATACTTAGTGGGGTTCACTTTCCCATTGTTTCAGTTAACAATGCCTTGCAGATGCTCCTCTATGCCAATTCAATAGAGTTAGTCACACACATAATAAAAGCAATGGATTCAAAAGGGAGCCTGAGAAAGATTTGGTGGGAGAAGGAAGAATAGAGAGGATATTGAAGATTTGGGGCATTAAGGAAAAAAAATTATATAAAAACATATTTTTTTAAGAAATAATTTTGATAGCTTTATATACTATCATGCAAAGACAAGGAACGATATCCCAGTAATAATAAATAATTGTCATATACTAAACACAAGTAAACATAAAATAAAAAAAGTAAAGTAAATTGTGCTTATAATATTGTGTATAATACTACCTAAATAAAATTAATTAATATTTAAGTTTCAAATGTTTTGTTCAACTTTTTATAATTTATGAAATGAATATTCTATTTATATCTGTTACTGCAATTCAACATTTTCTCCAACACCTCCTGTGTCTATTTACTCCTCTTAAATCTTACTTTTGTTCATACATATAAATATATGTAATCTGATGAGTCCATTTTGTTTTTGTTTTATTTATATATGTTTATAAAAGGACACTTTGGACTGGAAAATCCGTCAGGGTTCTCATTCATAGGAGAGAATGATCCTCCCAAGAATGATTATCATTAACTCCCTATAGCTCATTACTGCATATTATATGTTATACAATGTTATATTACTTTATATTATATATATTATGTATACATGAGTTAAACATATATAACATATTATATGTATACATATATTATATATGAATTAAACAACTCTCACATAAATAACAATATTAATCTTTCCATACAAAACATTTTTAATTATATTTCCATTGTTTAGTTCTTTTTTATGAGGCTATATCTATACAAGACTAATTAATAGTAGACATCCTGGTATTCTGTCTCTTAAATTTTTTCTGCCCTCTCTTCCACAATGTTCCCTGAGCTACTGATGCAGGAGCTATGACATAAGTATATCTATTGTTACTGGACTTCTCACGATCTGTTTAACACTGCAGTATGTCCAGTTATGGTTTTCTGTAATGTTCTACATTTGTTGTGAAGAGACTATCAGTAGACATACTGAAGTAGAATAGGGAAAAATAACACAGTGACAACCTTACACACACACACACACACACACACACACACACACACACACACACACAAGAACAAAACAAAATGAATAAACAAATTAGTTGGGAAGTAACATGGAGACACAGGTCTGTTGGAGTATAACCTGAAAACTGATGCTACAGAGTTCAACCTTAGGTCAGGTTCTCTAAGATGGACTTTGAACTCAAGATTTGCTTTCTCAGTATGAGTGCCACTGTCCTATTATTATGGCTAGATTGTCATGCTGATAACTGCTGTAGTTCATAGTCTTGTAAGATATGTATGACTTTTCTCTGTAAAGGTGATTTAAGGATTGAATGATGTATATGAATATCTCCAGCACTTGGAAGGCAGAGGCAGAACAATTTCTGAATTAGAGGCCAGCCTGGTCTACAGAGTGAGGTCTGGGACATTCAGAGCTACTCTGAGAAATCCTGTCTTGAAAAAAATAAAACAACAAAAAAATGTATATGACTATCAAATGTTACACAGTACCATAGAAAGAAGATTTTTATGTTTCTATATGTTAAATATATGCTTTAAAAGTCTCAATAATGTTAAGGAGACTTAATATTGGATAGATACAAATATTGTCAGTCTGGACACTTTGAAATTTAATTATAAAACTAGAACCAAGTGTTTTAAAGCACCATATAATGAAATTACTGAAATGTAATACATTGTTCAATATATATGTTTCCCTTATAACAACCCTTAGATTTTATGCTGCTAACTTGGTATATTAATCCAAAATTGTGATTGATATCATATACTTTTATTATATGTCTTCATAAAAGACTTTAGAATGAAGAAGAATAGCAAAGAAGAGAACAGAACACAACTGAGCTAATTAGCTCCTAGAGCAGCAGAGATAAAGTCAGTGGTACTCGGAATTTTGTTGCTATAATATTATCATCCATTTGTTTGTTATTGTTCATTGTTGTGATGAATAGAATTGGAATGTTCACACACTTTAATTCAATATATTAGTTAAGAAGATATTCAATGAAACCTTCTCAAGTGTAGCAAAGTAACATTTTCTACTCCTGCAATAGTTTTTGTATTTATAATTATATTTCTTAACCTACATATTGATTTCTGGTACAAATTTTGCTATTTATTATATTCATTGCAGTAGTTGTTATATATGGTACACAGAAACAAAGTTATTCTTTCTAATTTGATTATCATTCATTATTAGATTTTTATTGCATCTAGATACTACAATAACTGACTTCAAGGCTAGGAAGAATTATCAAATTCATTACTCTTAGGGATTTACAATCAAAGACATCAGTAACTTACTCAAGTATAAGAAGTATGTTTTATCTACAAAGTAAGGATAATGATGCATATGTTACTATATAAGCCAACTCCAAGAGAAATAACCCCCTAACAGAGATTCTTCTGAAATCACTAAAGGACAATAGCCATAAAGGAAGGAAATTGTTTCCCGCTAAGATATTACATGTACTGTCCAGGACAAACTTTTGCAGAAAAACACCACCATATTTTCTACAGGGAACTCAATGGAAAACACAAGTCTATCCAGTCTGATTACTAAGGAAACCTTAGCAGACTGCTCTAGATAATCCAAGTCTCTTGGTAAAGGTATCATCCATGCTTCACTGAAGAATGATACTCTAGACTCAAATAGTACACAAAAGCAAAGAGCATTTATTCAGGTGATTTTCCTGCATACAGGGTTCTTTCCATTTGGAAACTGAGACAGACCTCTGGTGAACTCACTGGCCCAGTTATTCTTGTCAATTAGAAGAATTCTATGGAGGAGCATGTGCCCTTTATCTTGATTGGTTAGCTCTATCTCTAGGCATCTGACTGATCCTCCAATTGGTTAGGCTCTGCTGATTTCCTAGAGGGTTGCCTACTCATTCTAGCTTCCTAATCTCTTTTTTTCTTTAATCGGATATTTTCTTTGCTAACATTTCAAATGTTATCCCCTTTCCAGGACTCCCCTCCAGAAATTCCCTATCCCACCCCCCTGCCTTTCTGAGGATGCTCCCACACCCACCCAGCCACTCCTGCCTTCCCTCCCTGGCATTCCCCAACACTGGGACATCGAACCCCCACAGGAACAAGGGACACTACTCCCATTGATGTCCAATAAGGCCATCCTCTGCCCTATACATGGCCAGAGCCCTGGGTCCCTCCATGTATACTCTGTGGTTGGTGGTCTAGTCCCAGGGAGCTTCGGGTGGAGGAGAGTCTGGCCAGTTGACTCTGTTGCTCCTACAGGGCTGCAAACTCATTCAGCTCCTTCATTCCCTTCTCCAGCTCCTCCATCAGGGACCTTGTACTCAGTCAAATGGTTGGTTGTGAGCATGTCTGCCTTTGTATTTGTCAGGCCCTGGCATAGCATCTCAGAAGACAGTCATATCAGTCTCCTGTCAGCAAGCACTTCCCAGCATCCACAAGAGTATCCGGGTTGGGTGACAGTATATGAGATGGATTCCTTGGTGGGGCAGTCTCAGGATGGCCTCTCCTTCAATCTCTGCTTCATACCTTGTCTCTAATTCCTTCATGTGAGTATTTTGTTTCCCCTTCTAAGAAGAACTGAAGCATCCACACTTTGGTCTTCCTTCTTCTTGAACTTCGTGCAGTCTGTGAATTGTATCTTGGGTATTACGCACTTTTGGGTTAATATCAAATTTTCAGTGAGTGCATACACTGTGTGTTCTTTTGTGACTGGGTTACCCCATTCAGGATGCTATTTTCAAGTTCCATACGTTTGACTAAGAATTTCATGAATTCACAGTTTTTAATAGCTGAGTAATATTCCATTGTGTAAATGTACCACATTTTCTGTATCCATTCCTCTACTGAAGGACATCTGGGTTCTTTCCAGTTTCTGGCTATTATAAATAATGCTGCTATGAACATAGTGGAGTATGTGTCCTTAGTACATGTTGGGGCATATTCTGGGAACATGCCCAGGGATGGTATAGCTGACTCCTCATGTAGTACTATAGTACTATGTCTAATTTTCTGTACTAATTAACTGCCAGACTGATTTTCAGATTGGTTTTACCAGCTTGTAATCCCACCAGCAATGGAGGAGTGTTCCTCTTTCTCTACATCTTTGTCAGCATCTGCTATCACATGAGTTTTTGAACTTAGCCATTCTGACTGGTATGAAGTAGAATTTCATGTTCGTTTTGATTTGCATTTCCCTGATGACTAAGGATGTTGAGCTTTTCGTGCTTCTTAGCCATTCGAGTTTCCTCAGTTGAGAATTCTGTTTGGCTCTGCTCCCCATTTTTTAATAGAATTATCTCAGTTGACAAAGTGTCCTCAGATTGGCTGCCTGCAGCTGTGGTTGGTTGAGCACAAGGTCTTGGAACTGGGTTCTCATTTCTGAGGAACAGAAACTTCAGCCTAATTGTTAGTTTTCAGCCTGTCCTGGAGTGAGCCTGCCTCTGGCTCTCTCAGTCCTCTCACATGGTGACTATCTGTCTGGAAGTACACACAAGAGTAACAAAAGTCAAAAAATGAAGCTCTGCTTGCAAAAAAATATACCATATGAGTTTTGATAGGTAATCTATAGCAAGTAAGGGATACAACAAAAGTTAAGCACACACCATTGATGACTTCTGACAAAAACTGTATTTAAGTGATGTAGCTTGAGAACTGATTCAGTGCTTGAGAAACATTGATTGCCCATTAAGATTAATTCCCAGAATCCCTTTGGTGGCTAAATAATATCTAACCCAGGTTTCAGGAGACAATACAAGTATGTGGATGAACAGATTTCAATACAAGCAATATATTAAAATGAAATAAAAATGATTAAATCTGTATTAACAAAAATTTTCAGTGTTGAGATATTTATTCTGATATAAG
Organism: Tokudaia tokunoshimensis; assembly: GCA_036184795.1. NCBI lineage: Eukaryota > Metazoa > Chordata > Mammalia > Rodentia > Muridae > Tokudaia > Tokudaia tokunoshimensis. The sequence continues at coordinate 19,245,829 of BTHU01000019.1, forward strand.
AATTCCTCTTTTTTAATCAAATAATATCACATAGTAGTGAACCTGCTAGACCAAGGCAGCATCTCCTTGAGGACTTTAAAAAATAAAATTATATTCCTTTAATAATTAAACTGACAGCATTTCTAAAAATGACCTTAATTGGTGGACTAAGTGTGTTGACTCATGCATAAGCTATTTTAGTTCGAGTTCAGATAAAATTCGTATAAAAGTAATCCTTTGAAGACAAACTTTAGAAGTTATAGTTGCTTTTATTTTATTTTTTTTCCTTTGGATTGAATTACAATTTATATGACAGCCTGTGGAATTTATTAATGCCTCACATTTATTTTAAAAGATAGATTCTTCCTCTACAAGAAAATAGATGAATTCCCTTGAGGTTATTTAGCACTCTCTGTGTAGTGATACATAAAGAATTCTTTAAACTGATATGAGGGAGACAGATATTTTTAGACATATTCTTAGCAAAAGTAAGGTAAGAAGTACTGTGAATATTCATAGTATTACATTAGCACATACAATAATTTTCAGCTCCATAAATAAGCGTGATGTTCACTTTCTTTCAAGAATAGTTAATATTTCATAAAATGTTCTGATGCACTGTGGGTTACCAACACTCTCTTTAATGTAACATTTTTCTTTGGAGGACTGAAAACAAGTGGTCTCTCCAGGGCATCATAAATCTTAGTTTTCATTTAGAATATCACAACCATAAAGAACATAAAACAATATTTAAGCCTTAGAGAAGACCAATTTTCAATACAAAAATGGGATTGTTTATGACAGTAAAGGAATGAGCAGATGAGAATAGGAACACTCCAATTTACACAAGGCTGCCAGAAACAAAATAAAGGAGGCCCAGGAGCCCTAGGGATTGAATGTGACAGAAGAGTGACCAGAAAGCTGAAATGGCCCACATGGAATGTACATTTTTCAGCCATCTGTGGCAGAGACTGTAGAATCAGCATTCATATGATATGACTAAAGACAGATGTTTAAATGATTTTAAATTAGACATTGGGAAATGATATGAATTAAGTTAAAAAGTCATCATTTTGTATAAATATGCAATAGAATCATATAATGTGACAAAACATTAAGGTAAAATAATTGCCTGGAATTTAGCCAAAATGCATTTAAAGTCCCCAATTATAGTCAATATCTTTTAACTTGGAGACTACTAAGGCATGTCAGGAATTTAATGAGATATCCAAATTTGTATCCAGTTATAGCTTGAATTTTTTCTTTTGTGAGTATACTGAACCAAAATGTAAGAAGACAAATTGCTGACAGTTTACTACACAATACTGCAATATTATTGTTATTTCTATATTTTCTTTGGAATTTACAGAGTATAGATGGATCTCCCTAAAAATGTCAAAGAAAATCTCCATTAATATATGTTTAAACCAGAAACAGTTCTTAAGAAAATCTTTACACTAACAGGCCAAATATACAGATGTGTTTCACTAGAGGATGGTTTGCATAGTCACCTGAAATGACTCATAACAAGAGGTAGAATGATTACACAGAAGTTAGTAGGCATATACAACACACTGAAAATTCTATTATATTAGCATTTCAACCATCTCATCTTTATATTGTTATAAAGCCCTGACAACCATGTAAAGACTTTTTAATGTGTGCAAACAAAACACATATAACATATAACAAGGAAATACTGAGTATCTAAGATTTTGTTCTATGGTGAATGGAACCAAAATCTGTGCCTCTATGTATTATGTATTTTTGAAGTTGCTTGAAATTTCCTCTGATTCTTACATCAGTGATTCACATTACTAGTTTTATCTAAAAAAAAATTGGAATAACCTAACATGGTATATAAGCACATTGTAAATTAAAAAAAAAAAGAAACTGGAGCTAAACATTTGCTATTATTTCCTCTCCATATTTATTTTAAAATATAACATTTTTATGTTGATGAACCCCATTTATTATGAGTAATATGCTGAATTAAAATTTTGGGGTTGGAAAATATTTCAAGTTAAAATCCATTATATATTCTTTTAAGTATAAAATCATAGTATGTTGTCAAATGATGCAACTGTTAAAATTGTTTCATACCTAAACATGTTTTTTGTCTGCAGTTAGAGACAGAAGGAAGATATCAATGATATATATATATATATATATATATATATATATATATATATATATATATATCATTGATATATATATATATGAAATTGTTGAACCTTGACAGATGTATTCATTAGTTACATGTCTTTTAGATTTTATTTATAAATGTGTGTGTGTGTATGTGTGTGTGTATATATACAAATTTGTGGTCACTGATGTTTCCTACCATGATGTGGAACCTTCTGGTGCTTAGTAAACAAGTTTCTTCACACACTAAGCTATCTTACCTGCACAATCTCTCTTGAAAAATAAAAATAACACTACTGAGACCTCTTATGTAATAAAAAATAGTGTTTCTAAAGATTGAAAATATTCAGTAAAATGGCAATATACATACACTATATAAAATTAAAATAAAAGATACAATTGACTGAGAGATGATGAATGCAAATGATATTTTTCATAATTAAATATTTGTGAAATACTGAAATGACTAAAAAAATGAATGTATATGAAATATTGAGAAAATATGTAAGTTATCATTTCTCAAAGACACATACCACTACATCAGATAGAAACCATTATGGTCACAGCTGGTCAAAATTCAGAGAATAACTGACTAGGGAGTGTTCAGTCACACTTGATACATCTACAACCCAACTTCTACACATAAAGCTCATAGAACATCTGAAAAAAGGGAACAGAGATGATAAGAGCAAGAGGTATAGAAATTATGTTGTGAATTATGTTCATATATATATATATATGAGAGGGAACCTACACTTATGAGATATCAAGAGTATAGTTACCTAAAAAAGATTTGAACAACAACAAGACAAGTTGACATCCCAGCATGCACTGAATGTATGAGAGTTTGAGGCAAGTGCAGAGTACTGAGAGAATAAGTTCCCAACTCCTCATGGACAATCCCCCTAAGTAGTCATCCAATACTGAGTGGTCAAGCCTAAAAATGTACGTGTGAATAATGTTAAACAGACTTAGAAGTTTGTGTGTAGGAAGGGTGGGTGGGTGTGCAACAAGAAGAGTTAAAGACATAAATTTTAGATGAAGCAAAATTGATGAGTGTGGGAGAGTAAAGGAGAAGGGGAGCAATAAATAACATGAATACATGTAAAATAAAAATAATGGAAAGAAGCATAGCTTTTTTCTCAGACCACATTAGTATATACTTAAATTATTGTTAATTTATTTTAATCTGATACCACTGAACTAAAAACTTAATTGTATTTATTAATATATATTATGATGTGATAGGTAAAAGTGTGTGTGGGGAGGGGAGATGTCTATCAGGAAGACTGGTTCTCACCTTAGGCTTATAGAATAAGTGTTTTGCATATTAAGCCATCTCACTATTTCTAAATTAAAATTGAATGCATTTTTATTAGTTTGGAGAGTAGCTGTATATAATGTTTTAAGTATCTCCAGATCTAACCAGAATTGTTAAATATTTGAGACATACAACTCCTTATCCTATTTTCTTGTTGAAAGGGGACTTGTTTTTCACTTTCACATTTTTCAAAAGAAAACAAAACAAAAAAGAAAAAGCTTATTTGAATTGCTAATTATTAGAAAACTAAAAATATACCTATACCCACAAGGACAAAATTTAGTGGAATGGAGGTAAAGAGAAGGAAAAGCTAATGGCAACAGGTTTTGAAAATTCTTTCTTCCTTTTCAAATGTTCCATTCTGAGTTGGAATGGGATCCGTGCAGCCTCAGGGTATCAGGAAGAAACAGAGCAGCACATGGATAGCCAGTGACATCTGTGGCTTGGGGAAAAATTGGCAAGAAGAACGCAAAAGAAGTCGTCAAAGAACTCGAAAGAACCAGTTAAAGACCTTGAAATGACCATAAAAAATGACATCTTCTGAAAAGTATCAGCAATTTAAATTCTTATTTTTATGGTCCCCTCCTGTTGCATAACACATATCTAGGAAGACCATTACTTGCAAGAAACTAAAACACCTGAAAAAACTTCATGCAGTTTCCTGGAAGGTAGAAACAGAGAGGGCTTTTTCCCTTCTCTAGAACAGAACAATATTGTAAATCATCAGCAGTTTCTGAGACATTCTCCCAGTTCTAGCAAAGACATAGTCACAAGACACCTGGGATTGTGTTGTTGGATTTCTAGGGTTTGCCAATCTCTTTCCTTAAGGAGTCAATCTCTGAGAGGTTGACCACGTCTCCTTCATGTAACTTGCTATAGATTACAATAACAAATAAAATATCACACTGAACTTTGGAATAGAAATGGTCAATACAATTTTCATAAGTGATACTTTTGATATAATCATAAATCTTATTAAATAGATATGCACAATTTCATTTATCTAATTTAACTCTTTTGCAAATGTTCAAAATATATGTCTAAAAATAAAGACAGAAAGAAATAAATGTTGAAATTATTTTTTCTGTTAAATTTTCAAAGCATTCTTCTGTTTAATAACCTATAGAAAATTTTTAAGTACCACTTCATGTAGTAATAATATACTTTTGAACGTAATTCTAATTTAATTGAAAATTTAAGCTGAGTTTCACCCTCCGAGAAAAAGAATTTACTTCATACTTGGAGAAAGGATGGGAAGAAGAGTTAGGATACATTTAAAACAATAGTAGACTCACTTGAACCTTTTCCAAATTTCGTTATGATTATTTGCTCACATAGACAATTAACTAACTTCTGATTACATGTTTTCATGTAAACTCCTAGTCTAAATTAAATATATATATATTAGTCTTTTATTGTCCTTGTAAAACTGACTACATAGTTTTCCTGTTTAATATCTTTGAAGCCACGTATTTTGTTTTGAAAGAATGTTATGAATCACATGGCACATAGCAAGAAAACTAAAACATCACAAAAAATCAAAATGATTTAAAACTCTGAAATGAAATTGAGTCAGTGATAAAAAGTGTTATGCCCCAAATGGCAGAGTAGAAATGGCTTTACTTCTAAAATAGTGTGCACAGGAAATATTTTCTATGTGTGATTGACATTAAATTTTGAAAACATGCTAAAATTGAATATCAATCCAACTTTAACATTATTGTTTTCATATTGTAATATATCACATCACTGTAGGATGAAATAAAACGCTGATAGATGAGTTAATTTATAGTCATTCTAAATCATCAACTGAATGCCTTCTGAAGATTGAATTGTAAGTCACAAATAATGTTGCAGAAAATATATTTTGAGTCTGGAGAATTTACCACGGTTTTACATGCTGCAGTTTTGGATCATGTATGTATCCAATCTTTCCCATCTTAGTTTGAGTTCAGCTAATGAAATATTAATTACAGCTGTAAGAAAACACTTCTACCAAGATTTTGTCTATACTCTATGAGAGTAATTTAGTTCCTCACAGATTCTTCCCAATATTTGACATTCCTCTGAGATACATGGAGTCACTCTGATTGGCCTTCAAATGAAAGCCTCTTGAAATGATTTTTTCACATTGACACGCAGTTGTTTCAAACTTCTTGGCTTGTAGAAGGGTATTTTTTATGTGTTATAAGGATTTCTAAATATACTGGCTAAATGTGTTCTTAAAATTTATGGCAAGTTGGCTTGGTTTCTGTTGCTTATGTTCTTGTCCAAGACCAGATGGATTTAGTGCAGAATTTTATCAGACCTTCAAAGAAGACCTAATAGCAATACTCTTCAAAATGTTCTATAAAGTAGAAACAGGAGGAACACTACTCAATTCATTCTATGAAGCCACAGTTATGCTGAGTATTCTCCTTTGGAGATGGAATGGTTTCTTTCTAATCAGGAACTTTCCACAATTTCTTTTCATAGAGGACTTCATAAGAGATTTTTTTTCTACTTCTATCATGTTCGGTGTTCCAGATGTATATTAAAAACTGGTTGAGTGCATATTACTTTTAGCTTCAGAAGATATGTATATTTAAGAGGCATTTAACTATTATAAATTATTTTGATGACTTAAAAAATGTCAATACTGAGTTGTATATTTTAAAATAAATGTTATTAGTTGATTAAAAAATAAAAACAAAAAAACCTAAAAAATATTTTTTAAAAACTCTTCAGACCATAACTATGATCTATATATAAGCATACTAATAGAACTAGATAGATGCTCACAGATACTTTCATGTCTACCTTCAGAAGACAAATTGTCTCTCTTTAGCCATGTTCTACTGAATAAGGCAGAAATGGCGACTCAACAAAAATGCAGATATCTGCATCTCCACAGTAAACAGTACCATTTTAGTTATCAAATTAGTTAAGGAAAATGAAGATTCGCTACACAGAAAGTAAAATTTAACTGTGTAAAACTACAACTTTCCTGTTTTAAATTCTTTGACACTAAATCTGTATTTTTGTAGGTTTGCCACAGATTAGCTGAAGTGAATATTATCACCTACTTTCATTGAAGTAATTCATTGTTGAATATTCTAGAAAACACTGTAAAGTAAGCCATAGATTATATATTATTAAACAGAAAGTGGACTGCTAGATGAGATAGAGAAGATGGATGATAGATAAATACACAGAAACATAGATGATGAATATAGACAGGGCAACTAAACAGCAAAGAGTCAGAAACAAAATAATGAAAGTTTCAGATAAAGTAATAGTTATCAAAGAAATAATAAAGTAAAATATAACTATAAGAAAATTCTACAATGTGGGTGTTTGTCTCTCACATCAATGCTAAAAATCTACATATTGAGAAACAAGATCAGTGGGAGAGGATAGATCACAGGCCATCATCCCAGTGAGTAAGATTATCATTTACCTAAGTACTTAACTAGAAGCAATTTGCCTCTGCCCTTTTCATTGGAACCTTGTTTTCTATGGATAGACAAAGTTTTTGCAGAATACATTGTTTAAATCATGATAAATCTTTCAGTTACTTGATTATCAACCACCGGAATTCTAATTTGAGATTTCTTTCACACACACGCGCACACACACACATACACACACACACACACACACACACACACACACACCATATGCAATTTTGATACTTTGTTTCAACCTTAAAAAAAATAGAGGTATGTTACAGGATACTTGATCACATTCTGAACACTGAGATTGTGAATTTAGTAGTAATAATACTCAGCCCTTAGCACACAACTTTTATCCCTCTGGCTCGAGTTCAGACATGCCCATAGTGCACACCGTTAATGAAGGAAAAGTTAGTTTGCAGAAGGAGGGACCCATATTTGAAAGTAATGTATAATTTAGTGACAGGCAAAGTGAAAAATCAGAGGATTTGGCTATTTAAGAGAGCAGTATACACAGAAAGAGGCAGTTTTACAAGAGAGCTTTAAGAGACAGGTTGAACAAGGAGCAAACTAGATATAGGTGAAGACAGAACAAGTCAGAGAATGAGCAGGAGCTAGAAGATTAAAAGATACTGCTAGAGAATCCAACCAGGGCAAATGTCACAGGCTAAGAGAGAAGCAAGGTTGAATCAGTTAACATGAGTGGACTTTGAGTTGACCAACCAGTCAGAATTCAGAAAGAACTAGAAAGGGGAATATTATTCATCAGGAAGACCAAGAGGCTGAAAACTTTCTAGGTTTAGATTAGATTGAACAGAGCCTCTGAGTTTCCAGGACTAAGGCTCAGTGAACAGATGGAAGCAGTAAGCCTTGGGGATGACAATTTCTTCAGGAGAAAAAAAGTTGCATTTACAGACCTAACAGAAATTCATAACTGGAGATTAAGGTATTCCAACTATGAAAATAGAGAAGAGCTTTGTAGCTTGATATTGATGGAGGAGGAGAAGTGCTAACTTGGATGTTGGAAAGCTTTACACTGTTTGGATACAAGGACCAATAGTGACTTTGGTAAATAGAGAAGTAGAGCAGTGAAAAACGTCACATTTGTGAATGGAAAGTTCCATCTGACGTAATGCTAGGTGTTCACTTATAGTCTGAGTTAGTTTTGTTTTGCCACTGCTCTGTGGGATCTTCTATCTCGGCTATGTCATCATAAACTCATAACCCAGGCAACACCCTACCAATTTATTGGAACAGGCTTGAGGACTGAACTTATGGATACAAGCTTCAGGCTTACCCCTCCGGTCCTCAGCCTAAATTCATAGCATGTCAGATTAAAGCCAGAGGAGGAGAAGCTTCAGGTTAACTTTAATAAGTAACAACAACAAGAAAAGAGGCACATAAAAACAAAAAGAAACACACACGCAAGAAATATTTGGAGTAAAAGAAAACAGTAAACAAATGTATTGAGAGTGTGTTCTACTTTAAAATAGAATGTTTATTAAGAAAGAAAATGTCTGCAGAGATTATTTAGCAGTTAATAGTATTTGTTTTTTGACCTGGAATTTTGAATCAACACCCATATTAGGTAGCTTGCAATTACCTGTAACTATAGTTCCAGGTTATCTTACAACACATTTTGTCTGAGTTAGATTCCTCTTCCCAAAATTCACGAATCTAGACACTCAGGTATAGACATAGTCACATACATTTAAAAATAAATTAAAAAAAAACATTTCATACTAAATTATATGTGAAAAATTTAAGATTATAAGTGGTTTCATGTTGAACAAAATGAAATATAAGTGAAGAAAACAGTTGCAGAGAATTGAAAGTAGACAACAGAGGACTGATAAGTATTAACCAAATAGGAATTAGAAGTAAATGTAAAAACTATTCTGACTTATGTGTAGGAAAAATGGAAATTGATATTATTTCATAGCAGGATAGAGATTTTATCAAGAGAAGTGAGTGTGTAATACTAATGAAGGTATAGGAGAAGAAAAGGTGTTTAGAGAAGACAAGAACAGAGAATTCAATAGATAGGTTGCATTTGAAGTACTGAATTTTAATATTTTTGAAATGAAAATTTTAAAGAAGACACAAGACAAGAAAGTACTTATTTTAATGAAATGAGTTATGGTACTGATACCTATGTATATTTTAAAGCACATAATCGAAGCACTTTTTTTCCAAATATTTTTATTTCTTTATAGTGACTCCTTTCCTTTTTCTCACTATTTGTTAGTAATTTGAAATATAAAATTTATGCATTTCTTATACCTATTAGTAGATTAGTTTGGCATATTTTTGACATGTGACATAGCCCATTGCAGTAAGTTCTTGTCCAAGATGGTATCAAAAAATTAAAAAGATATATTGAGTGTAAAACAGATGCTAGGGAAGCATTTTAGTTAAATTTTGTCGAAAATGTGTTCTCTAGTATATTGGAAGATCTGATGTCATTCACTTCCTCATCTTGAGACAGTACTCAAATAATAATTCATTTAAGACATGAAATTTTAGTTTCATACATTTTTTCATCACTACAACTTGGCAAAATGCTACCACTCTTAATTTACCCAGACACATGGTTACTTCCCATGAATTCAAGCTAATAGAATTGAAAATCCTAAGAGAATTTCTCTTGAGCTGAGGACTAAGACTCCACAGGGTTGTCACAACACAGACGAATGCATTCTGGTCTAAGATGACAGAAGCCTTGAGTTCTCCAGCTAACTGGCATCGCGGGGATTTAAGACAAAGTTAGTTAATTGTGGAAATGTGAAAGGGCAGCTGATAAAAATTCCTTTTAAAAACCAGTACAAAATCTGATAACAGGTAGATTGTTGTAAAGGAGAAATGGATTCCATTTGGAATTCAACTGAAGCATTGTAGTGCAGATTAGAAGCATTGTTTGACCTGAGAGACAGCTTACAAATGTATACTGCTACTTATTAAAAATTTCAACTCATAAGCACAATTACTTTTGCTAGTATCTTTCCATCATATGTATACGTAAATGTGTATGTATGCATGTACTTATCAATGCATATACATTTATAGTAGAGACAGTTATATACCTCTATGTAAATATGTAAAATTGTTACATCTGAAGAAAATGCAGTTAATTCATCAATGACTACAAAAATTTGATTGTGAAGGATGAAATACTGTGAATTAAAACCCAACATTTTTATGAGATAGAACATTCTTTAAATGTACATGTAATGTTTCTTTATAATTTAAGATCCTTGCTATATTAAGCACAACACTTGGATTTTTTCCCTAAGTTTAGCAGAGATTTAGTTTCCATTAACTCAGAAACCAAGGTTATAAGATGACATCAAAAGAAGTGGAGAGAAGGCTTACTAAGTAAACTTGTTTTTGAAGAGGAATCAAGTTCAGATACCAGAATTCATTTGGTGGCTTATAATAGTTTGCTTTTTGTTTGTTTGTTTTCTTTTCCTAAAAATAGAAACTTTCTCATATAATATATTCTAGTTATGTTTTCCATTCCCTCTACTTCTCCCAGTTCTTCCCCAACTCTCTGCCCACACAACCCACCCATGATGGTCTCTTCTTAGAAAACAAACTAGCTTTAATAAAGAATTAATGATAAAATTGTAAAAGAATAAAAGAAAACTAAATACCTCAGAATGAAAACAAAATAAACAAAATAAAAGAGCCAATGGAAAGGCAAAAGTTGTAGATGTAGAGAGTCACTTCCTCACACATCAGAAATCCCCCAAAAACACTAAAAAATAAGACAAAAGAAGCAAAAGCAAAAAAGTAGTGGAGTAGGGGAAACATTCGTTCATTGGTGTTGGGAGTGCAAATTTGTACAGCCATCGTGGAGATTAGAGTAGCATCTGTGCAGGGAGATTTGAACCCATCTATATCAGGATCCAGCTATAGCAGCACTCTTAGACATATACCCAAAGGACACTTCATAGTATGACATAAGCACTTGTGTAACCATGTTCTTTGCTGCTCCAATCACAACACTCAGAAATCAGGCAGCATATTCTTGCTCAACAGAAAAATGGGTAAAAGAAATGTGATACATTTGCACAACAGAGTATTGCTAAGCCATAAAACAAAAACAAAAACATGAAATTCACAGATAAATGGATAAAACTATAGAAACAAAAAACCTGAATGAGTTAACCCAAACCCAGAGGCAAAGGTGGTATGCATTTGCTCATATGTGAATATTAGCTGCTTATTCAATGATAATTAAGCTACAGTCCATAGAGTCACAGAGATTAGTTACAGAGAGTAAGGGCTAGAACAGAGTGGGACAGATGAATCTCATTGGGAAGTAGAAATAAGAATCTGGAAGGGAAGTGCCTAGTTGGGCAGGGAATGAAAAAATAAAACACAGGAATATGGGGGAGAGATCCTGTAGACTTAGAGTTTTCAAAACCTATTTTTTTATAATTTATTTTATTTTATTTTTTTACTTTACATTCCAAACATAGGTATAAAATCCCCAACAAATTTAAACCACACATATCCCTCCAGACTGGTACTGATGCTATCTTCCTTAGGTCACTAAATGTTTAAAGGCTGTGTGATTCTTTGGCCATATAGGAGCTATATTATTTCATGGGGCCATTATCTCTTGCTATTTTCCTCACCGTAAGGAAGACTGTCTGACACTTAGATGTGGAAGCATTTCTTCATCAAATTTCCACTCCTTAGGCATCACTAATTAGTTTTCTGTCATCAGAGTTTCACCCATCAGGAAGTTTCACATGAGTAAACTCATAGTATGCAATCCATTGCTTCTGGGTTTGTGTGCAAGTGGAACATATGATCTAACCTCATTCAATTCTGTATACATTGTATAACACATTTTTCTACTTCTTTAATCTGCTGCTCATCGTTTAGTTTATTCTCACTTTAATGATATGCAAATATTTGTTTTAAAGACATTAGGTTATATCCTGAAGAGAATAATCCCTGAGTAAAATATCAAAGCTATTCATTCAATCTTGTGGGAAGTCAACAAACTGCTGAACACTTCACTCAAATCTTTTTTTTTGTTATTGTTATTTTGTTTTTTGAGACAGGGTTTCTCTGTGTAGACCACCAGACTGGCCTCGAACTCAGAAATCCGCCTGCATCTGCCTCCCAAGTGCTGGAATTAAAGGCGTGCGACATGACTGCCCAGCTAAATCTTTCATTTTCACTAGTAAACTTTGAATTATTATAACTTCCTTGTATCTTCATGTACTAAAGAGAGACGGATATAATTATTATATAATTATTATATTATTATTATTAATATATATATATTATAATTATTATATAATTATAGGCAGATATGCAAATAACAAATTCCACATACCTTTACACCAAGAATTTATAAAGATCACATGACAACAATAATAAAAACAATTATCTACATTCTAAGAGTAGTCAGAAGACATTTCCTTAGTTTAAAGCTTGTTCATACACATTTGACATCATCAATTACCAGAAAAATAAGAAGACAAAAAGCCAGGTTTGTATCACTTCAACTGAAATAGATATAAAATGGCTATAATGAATCACAGTATCTTCTAAAGAATAGGACAGTTGTGATTCAACATTCAATAAAATGTGATTTATATTTGAAAGTAAATGAAACAATTCATATAAATTTGTTGGTATTTGTAGTAAGGAATTATTTGTGATCACATTACATGTCAGGAGACTAAAAATCTTACAATTGAAGTGATTTTAGGTTAATATTACCAAGTATTATTACTGGGTAAATGAAACTACTTAAAACAAAATTTGTTGGTACTTAAAACTTAAAAGGATAAAACTACACACATTTATTAAAAGCACTAATACATCATTAACATTGAAACATGCTAAATCACATCCAATTACATAAAACTGAACAATGTACTAAAGTTATCATGTATGTGAGACAGAATGAACAAAGGACGAATTTCAGTAGTAGGGGCAGGTGATTTGTGAATGAAGTGAAGAAGGAGCCACATGGCATTCTTTTTGTGATTACCTGCTAGGTAGAGACCAAACTTTATGTGATTGGGAAGTTCTCACTGGGGAACTGCATGTCATCATTTGAGAAACTGCCCTTCTTAGAAGGGGAAACAAAACAGCCAAGGGAGGAGATACATAGACAAAATGTGAAGCAGGGACTGAAGGAAAGGCCATCCAGAGACTCTCCCACCTGGGCATCCACCCTATATACTCACCAAACCCAGACACTAATTTGGATGCCAACAAGCGCTTGCTGACAGGAGCCTGATAGTGCTGTCTCCTGACAGGCTCTGCCAGTACCCTATGAATACAGAGGTGGGTGTTCCCAGCCCACCATTGGACTGAGCACAGGGTCACCGATGGAGGAGCTATTGAAAGGAACCAAGGAGCCAAAGGAGCTTGCAGCCCCATAGGAGGAACAACAATATGAACCAACCGGTACCCCAGAGCTCCCAGGGAGTAAACTGCCAACCAAAGAGTACACATGGAGGGACCCATGGCTCCAGCTGCATATGTAGCAGAGGATGGCCTTGCTGGACATGAAAGGGAGGACAGGCCCTTAGCCCTGAGAAAGCTCGATGCCACAGTATAGGGGAATTCCAGGACAGGGAAGCAGGAGTGGGTGAATTGGCCAGCAGAGGCAGAGGGGGCATGAGATAGGGTGTTTTTGGAGGGGAAACCAGAAAGGGCATAACATTTGAAATGTAAATAAATAAACCATCTAATAAAAAAAAAGAGACTATACTTGTATGACATAGAAGTTTGCATATTCATATAAAAGGGATAGGAAAATTTCTTATCCACTTTTGGAATGCTGTAATAAAACCCTATTACCAAGTATATTATAGAAGAAAGTGTTTAACTTGAAGTTTACATTTCAGAGGGCAAGCACCTGACTATCAGAGGGAACCCTGGACCTTGCAGACTATGATGACTCTGGAGAAGTACTTGAGAATTCGCATCTTGATAACCTGTCATGAAGCTCAGAGAACTAACAAGGATTGGCTTGTCTGGGACTTTTGAAACCTGCTACAACAGGGTGACATGTCCTAATTATTTACCAACAGTTCCACTGAGGATCAGGTATTCAAAGATAAGACCCTATGGGGACCATTTTCATTCAGATCACCACAAAGACATTAACTTTACAGGAATGCTTGTCATTGAAGTTTATATTTTTCTCAGAAGATAAAAGAAGTATGCTTTAAGATCTGTTTTTCACACCGGTTAAGAAAATGCAGGTAAAATGAAGCTAGCACTTCTAACATTCTCTTAATTTTCTACATTTAATTTTCTGCATTGCTTCCAGATAATTTTCTACATGCTATGAATTAGGACAGTTCCAGAAACTGCAACCCAACTTTTCTGTATGTTAATTAGTAGCACTCTAGTAGCTTACTAACAATATAGTGAGCTCAAAGTTTGAACCTCATTTTATCAGCAAAAATTAAGTTAAACTGTGTTCACAGTTATAAATTAGGTAGAGATTCAGAATTGGATGCTCTAATATGGCCTTTATTCTTTCTCTATGAGCAATATTTTCCAGACTTTGAAAACTACTTTTTTATTCAAAGTTGAGAAGCCTCTACTAAGTTTTTTTTATTATTAATTCTACTGTACAATAATAACAAATATATCATGGAAGAAGATTCGCAATAATATATATTAAAATTATAATTACAATACTATTTGATCAAAATGTAACTTGTACAAATTGAAAATAATGAAGATGATAGAAATAAATGATATATATTCTGAATTGTTAAATTTTATATATAAATTTTGGAACAAATTATTCAAAGTACCAATTAGAAAGGGAAATTTACGATTTCCTATACACAAAAAAATGGACCTGATTTTATATATTAATAAATCCTAAGGCTGTGTCTCATACTTTTATCTAAGAGTATCAATACTGTTAAATCTTAGGACAGGTACAAGTTAGATCGATATTGTGGTGATGTGAAAATAAATGACTTTCTATTCAGATGTATGCATCTCTTAAGTATTATTTTACTCTGGACACTATCTTACTGAAGGGTATCTACTGTTTTACAGTTTTATAATGGGAATAGAAACAGTATAGAAAGGTTTGTTTATGACTTTATGGTCACATATGAATCCAAGGTCTAAGTCACTGATGGACCAAGTAGAATTGAGACAAAGAGAAAGGGACTCTGATCCTCAAAAGCTAATCTGAAGTATTTATAAATCAGAAAAATATAAAATATCATAAACAAATTTCATATAAGTTTGACCACAAGAAATTAAATACTGAAATCCTTAAAATGTTATTTTTGTATTTGCTGTTAAGCTGAAAAAAAATGCAGTTTTACAAATCATTTAGTTTGAAATATAGTGAACCAAATGGCTTGCTGGAAAGTTGGATGGAATTCAGTTCTTCTACAGCCACTATTAAAATTGATAGTGACAGCTCATTCCAAGGAAAAAATGTTATTTTCCAATGATTGATATGAGCTCAAAGGGGTGTGAAGAACTACTGTGTACTTTGTGCATAAGAGTTGAGATGCATTGGCACATCTCTAATTCTTATTTAAAATAAGCCAGAGGACTGCTATTTCCAATACCATTAAGCTTATATAGCTCTTTAAATTATTTGATTTGACAGAATATTTCACTAAGCATAAGGTGCCAAAATTTCAAAAACTATTAGTCTGGTTTTTCTATTAGATTAGTACATCATGTAGTAAATCTAATTCCAATATTTTCTTCTTTTATTAAGATACACAGTCATACATATTAATTGGAGGTATTTCTGAGTAAAGGCTGTTCTCAATTTATCCACTCTGTAAGTGTAACAAGTGAAGGAAAATAAAGACCCTTTGGCATAAGAAAATAAGATTAAAATTTGACACTGTTATAATGGGGTCATAACTCAATTGGATGACAACTGGGGCTTAATGCAGATTAATGACAGATTTATTTTAAGTTTGCCTATTTAGGTTTCACTGATTTGGCATGAATACATTTTAATTTCTTAATTGTACTTGTACAAAGACCAGATTGTGCATTCCAATACAAAATCATTTGAGGGGAATTATTTATATATTTAAGCTATCTCTAATTGATAACTCCTAGGTATGAAAAATTAGTTTGTTCTAGAATAGTCCTACTGGAGATACAAACCATTCTAAAGGCAAGGTCTCAATCCCAGCACTGGATGACCACGATGAGTCAAACACAATGAAGTCCTTGGAGGTTATTTGTTTCATGTTTTTCCAGGGCATTTCTGTTTAGGGTTATTCGGCTTTGTATTATGGCTTCAGGCTTTGGGCTTTGTATGTTATTAGTTAGTATGCAGATGTGGATGATGCAGTATCTATTGATTTTCCTTGCACTTTTCTTTGGTTCTTTTTATTGTCTGTATTATCCTAGTCTGGTTTGTTTGTTTTTGTTTTATCTTACTATTTTTCTTTAGATGCCCATTGGATTTCTAATAAAAGACAGAATAAGTGTGGTTTCAGGCACAAGGGAAACCATAATTAGAATATAATGTATGAAAAGTATATTTTCTATTTAAAAAAGAGGAAAGAATAAGAATACTGCTGAAGTAAGATACTGATGAGAGTAGATGGCACTGGTCCTTTCTGGACATTTGGACATAAGTCATTAAGAGAAACAAATACTTCTTTAAAATACTTCTATTGTATCATTTTTACTATGTAATTTTCAAATTCTCAGTTTTATACTCTCCCATCTAATATAATACAAATCATTTTCAATGAATATTGTTGGCAGTTTACATGAACTGCTAAGTACATGAAAGAATTCTATCTATTGAAGAGAGTTTTAGCAAATTTTAAATATTATAAATTTAACTGTATCACAATACAGGCATAATTGATCTAGTATCATACTCTAGAAGCATAACCTTCTCTGGAATGTCCCGGTTTTTATATGGAAGAGAGACCAGGAAGATTGTAAGAGTCAGAGATGCTGGGTAACTTCAAGGAAACAGTTTTTAAGTCACAAAAATATAGTTGCACACAGGAACGCACATGTATTGTGAGAGCAAGCATAACTTTTCTTCAAGTCCAAGCTAGATGAAATCGCAGCATGGAGGGGAGAAGGTCAGCAAAAATTCTCACCCCTACTGGGGAGCTTTTGACATTTGATAACTGCTGGGGGCTGGGGAGTGTAGGTTTTCTTTAATGATGTAATGTCTGGCATGTGGGCATAGTCCAGGCACACCACACTAACAAAAGTACTTGGATAACTCAAAGGGTACTTGACAGAGAAGGAAGAAAAGAGAACCTGAGCAGGGTGATTAGGATGGTAAGGATGGAAAAGGTGAGTGTTAGAGGAGCTAGGCGCAAATATGTTCATGATATATTGAATGAAGTTATACTAGAGTTAAAAAATAGTATTTTTCAAAGACAAATTTGTTGTTTTCAAATAAAATATTTGACTCGTAGAATAGACAGAGTAAAACATATAGAAAAACATGTAGAATGATTTTAATCGACCAGCAAAATAAGAGCTAGAGAATCTGACAGAAATTAAGAGTAGACCTATACAGTTTAGCTTAAGGTCTGATTACTTACTCTTCTGAAATAAATATTTATATTTTCCAAATGTGCACATCACTATGATTCAATTGTTTGAAGACATTCATCTGAAACCTCCACAGAGCAACCACATGTGTGCAATGTATGTGCTGTTCTTTCTTACATATTAAATCTAAGTAAAAAACCACAAAGTTGTGCTTGCAACCATGTACCCATGTGTACTGACTACTTTGAATATATTGAGCTTCCTTTTGAAATGTGTTTTGAACAGAGTACATACTTCACCAAGTCATAGATCTTAGCACAAACAAGCAGATGAGAAATGTAGCTGCAGAACAGAGTGTGTAAAGAACGAGTTGGAAATAGAAATATTCAGGTTCAAGTTTAGAAAGCAAACTGAAAGATGGATGGTGAATTCTGTTTGCTCCAGAAGGGCTTAAGCTGTGTCACACCACAAATGTTCCAGACAATTCATAAGTTCTTTGACCTTAGAGATGTCGAAAGAGAAGTATATTCCTGGACATCAGCTCTTCTAAAATTAATCTGTTGTGTTGATAAAATAAAAGTGATGCTTCTTTTCTCAAGAAGAAGAGTGATTTTTGGCTCCTGTTACCTACCATATGCTTGGGGCTGCAAAACTAGTCAGTGTGTCATTCTGTTCCTTAGGAAAAAAAATCTCATTTGCTATTTGTCACAGTAAGTCAATCATGGGGTATCAGTGCAGTGAGGCAGGTTAGCAATTCATGTTCCTTGTAATCTCCTCCAGTCTCTACAAAGGACATCTGTAAGTGCTCAGTGACCTCTTAGAGTAAAGTTTGGGACATATATATCTTTCAACCTTGTAAGTATCTATAGGCACATGAAAATTTCTGGCTTCTAACTATAAACAAAGAAACATAGTTCTCACCTTAACTTTGAAAGTTATTCATTAAAATTTCATTGCAGAGGCATCTTATGAAACCTAAGACTCATGAAATCTTGGTCTATGATTTTTCCACAAGAATGAAATAAGAATTTTCATTTCATAATAATTTCAGAGTAAGAAAATATCACAAAGTTAGTGTACTTAACTCATCTGCATGCTAGATTCAGATTACGATCTTGTTAGTATCCTAAATTAGTATGATCTTTGGGTTACAATGTATGCCAATATTTATAAAAATCTGAATTTTGTCCAGAGTTACTTGTTTCTCTATTCTAACACAGATCACAGATTATATCCAGTGGTTCAGCTGGTTTTGTGGTTGCTTAATGCAGCATGTAACCGTTTATTTTACTCCTAACTGCCAGTTCTCTGATGTCTGTAAAGTTTGAAGACCTTAGATGAAATAGTCTTTTAAAATACTTAAGTTTCTAACATTTTTCCTATGATTATACTGGGTTTATGAGTTCTTTGTGATGAAAATTACAAAGAATTGCTACTGATAAACTGATTTGTTTGTAAAGAAATATTTTACTTCTCTATAGCCAAGAAAAACATTATAAATATATCCTACAGTATGTCTACCAAAATGATAGGAATGAAGGAAAGAGAATATAATTAAAAATAAAGCAGAATAACCACAAAATGTATATACATCTCTTTAAAATATTATTATTATATTTATAATCCTATTATAATATTTATAATAAACTTATTATACTCATAATAACCAAAATGGATATTATAATTTATATAGTAATCTAAGCAGTATGTATTCCAATTTCATAGATATATTCAACATTGGTTATAGATATATGAATGAGAACTCACAAAATATATGTACTAAATAAAACTAAACATATATAAATTGATGACTTTATGAAGTGATAACATTTATCATACATAATTTTGAGTGAACGTCTCTTAGTTTTGCCTAAATATTAAGGTTTCCATTACTCCTGAAGTTTTTTCCTAGTTTTCTTTGATTTTATATGTGCTCTATTTATACACATCTAAACAGCATGTTATGCACATATATGAATTAATTGATGGCTATGGCAGGTAACCAACATTGTGCTTTTTTTTAAGTATGTATCTATCAAGGCCAAAGAAAAAGAGGCAAGAAATAAGATTAAACTTCATATGAGTAAAGTTTGAATGCATTGCTGAAAGAAGTCCAAAACCTATATTTTGCTTAAAATTTCCATCTTCTGAATGAGAATGAAACATGGTCTAGTTTATGATTTGAAAATTGTTATAAAAATTAAAATTAATAAGCAAGGAAACAGACAAACAAATATATGAAAAAGAAACTGCTTAATTTTAAAGAAAACTTACACTAAATATGTACAGAATAATTTAAATATGTATTTATGCATTGGGGATATATTTACTGAGAATTTTAAGAAATTACAAAGAAGCTAAAAGAGTCATTAATTAACTCTGCTTATAGGTAATTATAAGAAACTATGAAACTTATAGAAACTATGAGTGAAAGAATGAGGCTGACCATTTAGCATTATGCGACACACAGGATTTAGGATTTTGTGGTACCCAATGCCTTAAATTACTGTTTTCAATTTAGTCAATACGTATCCAAATTTTATCTTGCAATCCCTTTAGGTAATAAAATAATCGTTTAGTTCAGAGAAGATTATATTCACATAAAGATTCATTTTTTGTTTTGTTTTGTTTTTGTTTTTGTCCTTTTTGGTGATAGAACTTGTGACATTTTCAAATCACTCTGTTTTTTTCCCCCCCTGGGAATACCTTTTCAACTGATAGCTGAAAGAATGAATAGCCAGAGTGTCAGGAGAGACTTTACAATCCAACTTGGGTTCAAAAGTTAGCAGCCAAAAATGCTGTGCCTGTTGCTTAAGCTCTGACTGTATTAATTTGTATAGAGACAAAATAGAGTTGGTAATACCTCTTTGAAAGCTTGTATTTCACAAGTGAGTGAATTCAATGAAATAAGGGTGATCTTGTAAGTACAACACAAATTTCAAGTAGCCCATACCTCATCTAATATAGTCTACAGCTAGAGTTAAAGCTACTATTCCAAACCCAGGAAATTAAGCTCTGAAGCCTGACCTTAACATATATAAATTTTTTTCTTATAATCCAATCAGCAACAGCCCTCACAGATGTATGTGTCTCTTTCATATTTCAAGCATATTTCTAGAAAAACATGATTACTAGTGTTAAGATCTATGTTGCTTATGTTCACCTAGCTGCTTTATGAATATACCCATAATATCAGCCTGTTTATTATCACCCATTTCTCATAAAGTTATAGACCATGAAATAAATTCCAGTTGTTTGGATTCTCAGTAAAATTCATTTCTCAGTAGATGCTATTAAAAAGAAGAAGAAACACAATGTCTTAAATTATATTTTAGAATAAGCCCTGTAGGTAAAGTAATTTCCTATTGCTTGACAGATGTAATTTGGAATCCATGCAGCGAGTTCATGACAGAGCAGAGCCAGTCTGGTGAATGCTGAACTGTCAATGAAATAGTTAAAGCATGCAGCCTATAAAATATCCTCACAGACCTATTAGAAAATTTCATGCAGCTATTAACCAAATTCCTAAGGAGTTAATGAAGTATTTCCCTAACACAATGTAACCATGACTTTCAATTTAGTGTGTTTTTCTACTCCTCTGTTAGATGGTTTAGTTCATGTCATAAAAGTGATTTTATTTGATATTATTAGAAATCTGTATTAAGCATATTACTGAATAGCTGAGTTGAATATTCTAGCGTATGGGTCATGTCATTCATTTTCAAAGTGATTATTAGTTATTTAAAATGAAGGAAAAATACATTAACGTTTACTGAAGTAATAGAGAAAAGAGAGATGTTATAACAAAATACTTTGTAGTATTGTTCCAGTTATTGTAATCCAACTCTTGAAAATGTAGCTTCATTCAAATCATATCAATAATAATATTAATGTTAATTTTAGAGAGAAATTACAAACTGTTTTTCAGGAAGTGAGTAGTTTTCAGTAGCTGCCAAGTACTATTAATAAAGGTGTGTAATTATATGATCCTAAATAATTTCCTCAAACATATCAATATTTCCATATATTCTATCCAAACATAACAGTTTTTTCAGAATTCAGAAAATGGAAAATTAGGACCACAACAAAAATTAAAGTAACTTGAGTTTAATTTTAATTTACATATTTTATTGAAACAGCTTTTATAGAAACAACTATTAATATTTCATTCACCAAGTCTTGAGAAATTAATACGATTTTCTTTCCAAAGTTAGAAACAAATCAAAGTGAGAAATATGTAATTAACAATTCCATTCAGATGCCTAATTTTGATTTTTTTTTAAAAAGGAAAGAAAGTAAAAGAAAAAGACTCAAAAATACTATCTCTGATTGATCACTTGTTAGCCTGCAAAAGACCTTGGATAGAATTCTCACTAACCTATAAAAACAAACAAACAAAACAAAAAAATGCCAAAACTATTCAACACAAAAGCCAGCAAAGTAAAAATCAAAGTCAACCTATTTTGAATTAAAATATGGTTCTAAGAGATACAAATATGTTAAGCATTTTCTTACTATATAGTTTAACCTAAGAAAATGCTTTACTCACAGCCAGATAATAGACTAAGCACAGGGTTCCCAATGGAGGAGCTAGAGAAAGGACCCAAAGAGCTGAAGTGGTTTGTAGCCCCATAGGAGGAACAACAATATGAACCAACCAGTACCCTCAGAGCTCCCAGGGACTAAACCACCAACCAAAGAGTACACATGGAGGGACCCATGGCTCCAGTTGCATATGTAGCAGAGGATGGCCTTGTTGGATATCAATGGGAGGAGAGGCCCTTGGTCTTGTGAAGGTTCTTGCTCTAGTGTAGGGGAATGCCATGACAGAGAAGTGGATGTGAGAGGATTAGTGAGTAGGGGGAGAGGAGATTGGATGGGGGTTTTCAGAGGGGAAATGAGGAAAGGGGATAACATTTGAAATGTAAATAAAAAAAAATCTAAAAAAACAAACCAAAAAGAAAATGCTTAATATAGTGGAACACATGTCCTTGTAGAATAGTGGGGCATCTTTTGTGTGTATATCCAGGGGTGGTATAACTGGATCTTCAGGTAATACTATTTCCAATTTTCTGAGGAACAGGCAGATTGATTTCCTGAGTGGTTAAACAAGTTTGCAATCACATCAACAATGGAGGAGTGTCCCTCCTATCCACATTCTGACCAGCAAGTACTGCCACTTGAATTTTTGATCTTAGCCATTCTGATAGGTATAAATTGGAATCTCAGAGCTTTTTTGATTTGCATTTCCCTGATGACTGAGAACTTTGAACATTTCTTTAAGTGCTTCTCAGACATTTTAGATACTTCTGTTCTGAATTCTCTGTTTAGCTCTGTAGCCTATTTTTTAATTGGGAAATTTGGCAGCCTTATTTGTTATAGGCATAGGCTGGAAATAACCCAGATGTCTCTCAACCAAAGAGTGAATATAGAAAATGTGGTTCATTTTCACAATGGAATACTCTTCAGCTATTAAAAATGATGACATCATAAATTTTGCAAGCAAATAGATGGAACTAGAAAATATCCTGTGTGAGGTAACCAAGACCCCAAAGGTCATGTATGGTGTATACTCACTGATAAGTGGATATTAACTAAAAAGTACAGAATACCTAGGATACAACCCACAGATCATAAGAAGTTTAACAAACAGGAAGGCCCAAGTAAGTATACTTTAATTCCATTTAGAAAGGGGTGACCTTAGCCAAAGTGTCTAACACTGGGGAGAGGTAACTAAAAGAGTCTAGTGGAGGGGTGAGGTTATCAACTCACTGACAAAATTTCTAACCCAGAATTGTTCCCATCTAAAACAACTACAGGGACAAAAATGGAAAAGAAACTGAAAGTGCCTCCAGTGATCAGGTCAACTTGGGATCCATCTCAAAGGGAGAGGGGAAGAGTACCAAGACTTGACACTATTACTGATGATATGATATGCTTCCATCCAACCACTGGACTAAGGGTGGAGATATCTATAACTGAATTAAGGAAAGGATTGACAAAGCTGAAGGGGAGGGCAATCCCATCAGAAGGCCAGCAGTCTCAATTATCCAAGACCCCTGAGAGCTCCCAGGGAGTGGACCACAGTCTAGGCAGCATACAACTGCTGGTCTGAGGCCCCCTGGCACATGTACAGCAAAGGACTGCCTGGTTTGGCCTCAGAAGAAGATGCACCTAATCCTCCAGAGTCGTGAGGTCCCAGGGAAGGGGAATAACTGGTTGTGGAAAGAGGAAGCACCCTCTTGGAAGCAAGGTTTAGGAGGAATGAGAAGAGAAACTGTTAGAAGGGAACTGGGAGCAGGGGAAATGGCTGGAATGTTAATAAATAAAATAATTATAAATAAATAAATAAATAGAAAATGCTTAACTGATCTAAGTTTTAGCATTGCTTGCAATAAATATAGTATATTATTCTATTGGAAAATGAATTATATATTAAATGCTTACTGAATTACCATACCAAAATTAAACCAAATAGTAATATAATATATGCTTTTATTTTAAGAAAAAATGCTTTTCAGATATTTTTATTATTTATAACTAGTACACAAAATAAATATATCTATAAGTTTTCAAATGTTTGAAGACAATTGCTTACTCACCATAGCATGAAATTATGATTAAACTGTCATAATTATGATTAAACTATCATATCAGCTTCTATGATTGCAGACTTATAACTGATATGAGAGACATTGAAGGCTTCTCTGGCAAACTTCCCCTTTCCACTGCAAAAAAAAAAATTAAGAAAGAAACAAAGAGACAAGGAAAAAGGGAACAAAGAAAGAAAAAGAAGACTCCAGACAAGAAGTTATTGATAACAGTCTTTAAAAACTGTGATAAAGGTGCTGAAGTATAACTATAGTTTGACAGAGAGTAGGATTGCTGGTGGGGATGGGGAAGGACTTAGTTTTCTTTAAGGGGCTGGCCATTGGGAGTTTGGCCATGTTCCAATGAGTGTATAGTCAATAGAGTTGAACTAGACATTTTTGTTTTGTTTTATTTTGCTTTTGTTTGCTTAATTTTGATTGGAGGTAGGGGGAATCAAGATTAGGATTGTGGACCTAGAAAGAAGGAGAAATAAGTGTGGTCATATGCACTGTATGATATTTCCAAATAACTAAGAAGAATAGTTTTTAGGTGATAATAATTTTCTGCCTTGAATAAATATTATGCTTTGTTCTATTTGAAGCCCAGAGACTATTACAAAATTAATAGAGATCTTATAAAACTTGACTGAAGAATCTTAAGTAGAATTTTGCAACTTTAATTTTCTTTCTTCTAGTTTGCATGTAAAAGTAATTTGACACATAAAAATAATTGGGAAATATTTCTTCTGTTTCCTAGAAAATTCTGTGTAGAATTGGTTCAGGTCATCAATTTGAAACTCTGGCTCTACTTATTACACTGTAATATTAGCTTGTTACATATTGACTATGTCCCCATATTCTACTAGACACAGTTTTTTTTTCTTTCCTTTTCCAAAGCTGTTTTATGACACATTCTTACTAATGTGGACACCCCTGGTTTTGAATATGTAATTTCCCCTTTTGTTTTGTTGTGGTACAGAGTATAGAGACCTGACTGGGTGGTAGCATACAATATGAACCTTTGTTAGGGAGCTTTGAGTTTATAACAATCTACCATCCTTTGCCTCTGGACTTCTAGAATTAATGGTTGATACATACATTCCCTGCTTTAAATGGCAATCTCTATGTACATCTCTAAATTTTGAAGGTCAATATTCCAAGTCTTAATTTCTTTTTATTTTTATTCAGTTCTTGTCTTCATAAATCAGTTGGGACTTTACCTTTTTAGCATTGTCTATTTAAAACTTGTTACACTGTTAACAGGGGGTTTTCTTGTTTCATTTTTGCATTAATTTGGTGAGAAAAGTTATTGTATCGAAATGTTTAGCTAATTGATGTTTGTTTACACCCTGCAATGCAGGGCAAACTGATGTGTGTTTCATAGGCACATTCATGTGTTGTGCTCATTTTCTATAAACTCTCAGAAAAGTCTAGTAGTTGAAGGTCTGTTTTTTCACTTCTATATACTTGTGCATTTTCTGATCCTTTGCTCCATGGCGGTTGATTTGTGAATCTATCTTTCATTTTTATTGCACTTGCTTCATATCCTTCTGAGCTAGGTCTTTTATTATTACACACACTAACACCTTGTTATGATTGGGGGCTAGATGGGAATATTTATTGTTCTGTTCACACAACTATAGCTGAATACCTCAGAATGGGTGTCTTCAATGACAGATATTTATTTCATCTGAATCCTAGAAGTCAAGAAAGTACTGGTGAGAAGATTTACAAGGTCTCCCTTGACATTAGGTTCTACCTCTTCTTTCATGGAATCACATGAACTTTATTTGTGTCATACTGGAGTGCCTTGTGCTGTTGGATTAAAGCCATGTTGTTATGAGCTCTCTGAACTGTACCTCCAGAAATACATCTCTTCTTCTATAGAGTCACATTGGTAATTTGTTCTATAACATATGAATTTAAGGGGACATAATTCAGTGCATAGCAAATGTTTTTATCACAGTCAAATGGTACACAATGATTGTAGTAATTACTTCATTTTACAATGACTTTACTTGACACTAATATTTCCTCCTAAACTTTCATACTTTTAGTACTATATTATATACCTTCATAATGGACTTACGTCTTGAAGTCTTAATCTAGCTAGAAATGTGTATGGCTATATGTATGAATAATATTTCTGAGGACATAACTAGATACAAATAACGGCATCAATGTGAAAAAAATTGCAAAGTCCTGGCTTCAGCTTTGGTGATGTCTTGATTTTTAAATAAGAGCATTTTAAGACCTTGAGGCAAAAGAATGCAAGAACGTAAAGGCAGCCCTGAGATCAAACAGAAGATCTTGAGCAACTAAAAAATGAATAAACTACTTAGAGTTCAAACTGATCCCAAGTGAACATGCTGTAGTTATTTGCAATGAGTGAAGCCTAGAGCTGCCAATCTAGCAGAGATAGATGTCCTTGGATGAGTAAGAAAGGAATAGAAACCTTCAGAACCCCAGATCCTGAGAACTGATTCTCCCTTAAGATCGCCACTTACTTGTCCTTTTGTGGGTATACTGCTGCTTTAATGAATCTTGCATAGTGCATCATTTTTATTTGTGTATGTGTCTTTTGGTAAGTCTTCTGAAACTCAAGAACCAAGAGAGACTCATGGCAGTACCAAAGAACATGTGCAAGTCCTTATTACAACTTTTCCAAGAAACAAAGTTATCAGAACAGTGAACTTAAATGTGTAGATCTAAAACTATATGGAAAAAAATTCTGTTGTTTAGGACACCCGTCTATATGGTACCCTGTAACAGCACCCTGAGCCAGCAAATAAACATGGACTTTTAGTGTCCTTTATAAAGGATGTGTCTATTTCTCTCTTAGTGTCTATCCTATAGAAATCTATCTTTATGACTTTTGTACCAGGTCTTAAATAGTATGCAATCCTTATCTGTGTCTATCTTCCTTTACATTTTATGGAGTTGAATATAATTTTAAGTCTTTCCTATGCTTACATTTAGTATATGAAAATATTTGATAATTTCATTTAAAATTTCAAACAAGTAACAATTAAAAACTTTCTTCATCAAAATAATGAAAATCTTATATTTATCTGTATTGATAGGTAGTGTTTTCTTCTATTGTTATGAAATTCTCCCTCCCCCTCCTTCCCCCCCTCTCTCCTCTCTCTTTCTGTCTTTTGTTTTTTCCTTAAGTTATTGTGTCTATTAATGCTGTCTGCATGAGCATGGGTATAGGATAATCTTCAGAGACTCCATAGTAAACAAAACTATCTTTCCTTTATCCAGCAGCCACTGATTGCTAATACCTTCTTAATTAGTGGTGAAAACTTCCCTAGCTCTACTATAACAAGCAATTATGGGGGACTACAAAAGTCTTGTGCACGCCATTAAAACCACTGAACCTCAATGGCAAGATTGCCCTCTCAGGTCCAGCAGATACTGTTTTGCTTCAGGGTCAACTGCCTCTGCTTCTACAGTTTGCTTCTTCTTCTGAAATGAATACTCAGGCTTGGAGAGAGGGATTATGAATACTTGAACTTGGTAGGAAATGTGGTGGTCGGCAAAAAAAAAAATTGAAACAGACCAAATTGGTGGAGCAGATCATTAAATTGATCAAAACATAAGATTATATGAAATTTTCATTAAAAAGTACAAAAATTAATTCTTTGCATTATCTATAAGCCAGTTTCATCCACTAATGACTATATTTGCTCTACGTTTTCTATATTTTTAAGTGTTAAACATAACTGTAATAGCTTTTACTGGTTCTATGATGGAAGTTTTAAAATTATTTTTCTTTCAATTATAACATGAATTTTCTCAATTAGTTTGATGTTTTAGAGACTCTTTGAATGACAGTCACATTTTTATTAGGATTTTGAAGTTTTAAGTATAGACTATGAGGCTTCAGACCCTATTTACGCCTTCTGTCTATCTTTCTGACAGGTTATCATCCTAGAGCAGTATGCCTTGCATGTGACATCTGTCTGCATCTAGTATCTTCTCATAAAGACTTAGTAACAGGACCCTATTTCTTTACAGAGTCTCTGTTCTACCTCTGATGACAAACATAATGAAGAACATCTCAATCTTTTTCCTCATTTATCTCTGAGTGACAGAACTGAAAAGTGGTCATTGGCCTTTTCAAAGTACTGAAACGCAGTAAGACCAGGCTTAACAACATTCACCCTGAAGGGAAAGAAAAAAGATGCATTTCTTTTCCATTGCATGGGTAGCAGTGTGTTCCACACTATTACTCTCAACTTCCATAGAGGGATGGGGCGTGTCTCACTCTTGTGTGTTTGGGGATTTGAGCTTTGGTCTTTACCAACTGTTTTCCTTGAGAATACGTTGGTCAGGTATTGGAGATGCCTTACTTATGTGGGAGAACATGATAGTGTAAGTGTTTTCCTAAGCATTTGTTGTCATGGCTTGTTGACAATGCTCACAATTCTGTACCATTGACTACAGTAACAGTTGTTCTAGAAAATCTATGTGTGTTTTATCAGCTCCATATCTAAAATATAGAAGAAAAGCAAAGAAAACTGGGGATTGAACAATCATACTTTCTTTTACATCCTGAAGTTCCTGTAGGATCTGCCTTTTATTCATTTTTACAGCCTTCTTATGAAAGTTTAATATGTGAAGTCTATGATACTCAATTCTACTTTACAAAGGTGCAGCAAAATAAACCTGTCGTTTTTTCAGAATGGATCTGATGTAACAGCTTTTTAACCAAAAGTCATCTATCCTTGTGTTTCAATTAATCACTGCCAGGTAGAATATGGAAGGAAAGCTCTTAAATCCTCTCTGTAAATTTTTTCAGTACCTGTGCATTATTTTAAATAGTTTATAATAACATAAGAATATTGATAATCATATATATATATGTATATGTATATATATATATATTTTTTCTAAATATCAACTATGAGTTTAATGTTTCCAAAAACTGAATGAAATTATTTATAACACTTTTATAAAATGAATGACCAAACTAAAAATTAAGTTATCACATACAGCATTTACCACACTTATCTCATACCAACTTGGATCAGTTTCTTTTTAAATTATTTTCTAATAAGCAGGTATTATATGAATTTCAAATTTAAAAGCAAACACAAACTCAAATGTCAGAAACAAATAAAAAAATAAAACTCACATTTATGCTCCAAAATTTATATAACTAGATTTACTCAGTAATAGAAATTAATATCTACATATTCAAAAATGCACTTTAAGACTATGCTGTGTTTTCCATATTGCAACCATAGAAATAAAAGTTATGAAGTATTCCTAAGATTGGATAAGTGACTTTAACATAGTTTTCACTATATCCTTTTTTAACAGTCTGTGTTTGTGTCATAAATTCATAAATTTGAAAAATTAAGAAAGAAATATTTTATTCCTGATAATGTAAATATTAGGATAGTAATTCTAGAATAAACCTGGTCTCAGCTTGAAGAGCAAATAAAATGCACGCTATTACATGGATTTCTCCTAAAACAGAAGGGTCCTTTAAATGTCAAAGGAGAGCACTTTAACACCATTTATCTTTTCAGGGAAATGAAAAGTTTTTACATCATTACACTCCATAGAACCTGTTGAAATGTGTAGAGGAATTTGAATTTAGCAACATGATAGCTCTGTTAAGGGGTTACATCCACAGACCTTCCAAGTCTAAGTGATCTGGCTGGAATGCAGACATACCTTTAGTACACATCTTTAACCCAAAACAATGGCATCGAATTGAGTGGCAAATTAACAAGCCAGAGCTAAAATATACCCATCTCTCAGTAGAAGCTATTAAAGACCAGTGCAGGGAAACAGAGTAAGTTGGGAGTTAAGTTGGTTGGGAGTCAGTTCAATTTAGTGGACTTAATTGCAGTGTAGTTGAGTGCATGACAGCAGAAGCAGCTGAAGGCAGAGAACGAGAAGGATCCAGAAGATTAAAACAACTGGACACAATTAGTTCGATGCCAATAAGAGCAATTCAGTGACAAGCAGAGTGAAGCCAGATTGAATCAGTAAGCTTGGGGAGGAGTATGAGCTGAATTGAACCAGCCAGCCAGAGTTCAGAAAGAGATAAAGAGGTCGAGATTGTACAGCAGTATGCCTCCAAGATGACAGTTCCATCTGGTGAATAAAATTTAAATTTATATCTGGAAACATGTCTCAGAGGCTGAAACATTATATGCCTAAGTTAGCAGATGGAGGGCTGGAAGTTGAAACTTTCAAGATCTAGGACTACAAAATATTAGATTGCACGAAGGCTAGAAACTTCCAGACTTAAGCCTAGGGATAATCACATAGAAATGCTCTGCACTTAGCCCAAGTCATTTGTTCATAAAACTTGAGTATGACTCTCATCTTATCCTGTCCTCTTAGGAAATAAAAGGACACTTTTAAGTGAGGACACTTACATATGTATCTTAGATTTCAGCCCAGTGCTGTCTCATATCAAACAGCAACCTCTTCATTACTAGGTTGTATTATTTTATAACTGCATAAGAGCTTTGGCTGTTATAATGAGGCACAAACATTTATTTGTCGAAGAAGTCACATGATGTATATTATAGTGTCCAAAAGGTTAGATAGTTTATACCACTTTAATCAATATTCTTTTGATATTATTTCTTCAAGATTGTCCTTACATTTCTTCAGAAAAATTAAAAGCAAACTACATACTATCTGATAAAGGTACCATTTAGAACTCTTTTAATCCTCCACTGGTGCATGCTGCATTTAGAAGGGTTAATGTCCTCCCTTCTAGGGTTATGAGAGCTTAACATGATAACAAAGAAAACATATGCACTGGAGCCCATAAAGCTGTAGTTTGAGATCAGCCTTGGGAGGTACTCTAGGCAGTTCAGCCAAAATCATCCTGAAAAGTGGCTTTAAATTTACTGCTCTGTTGATTTGAGAATTGAGCTCACAATGTGCTATTTCATCTGGAATGGCTGAGTTGGTTTTACCTGAAGCATTTCTGAAGTAAGGTATAAACTGATTCTTGTCTAAATCAGCAAAGAAATCTTAATAAACCTTGCAGATAGTTCTAAGAGATAAAGCCCATTCATGACATGACACTGCTAAAGTAGCCCAAAACTAATGAGAACATACTGCTGTTATTCTGTTAAACAAACATAACAATAAAATGATTCCTACCAGCATGTTTCAAAACTTATCAGGGAAATTTCTTTTTACCAAAGTTGGGAATTAACACAGAAACCTCAACTGGACAATGTACAAAGAAATAGAGAACTGAGTACTCACTGTGTCTTTATGTGATCAATCCTTTCAAGGTTCAGGGATGTATATGAAAGAGGAAGCAGAAAATTTACAAGTTTAAAGCAGGCAAAATCTTAACAGGAAAGAAAAGTTGGTAGAAATTCCCATCATTAAGAAGAAGCTGTTTGTAAATTAGTGTGAAAATCTGGTTTATTTCCCCCAATAGGGTGTTACAGGCTATATCAAACACATTCTAATATAGTCCCACATTCAGGAATGGTTGACGGATACAAAATAAACCCACAAGTGTTGGGGGAGACAAGTTGTGCACAGGTAGCCTGGTCCTGTCTACCTGGGACTGAAGGAGTTTGGTCATGTCCCCTGGGCCCCGGATCCTTTCCCAGCTACAGCCCCCACAGTCCTTCCCACTCCCAGCAGGAGAGGTAGAATCAGCTGTGCCAGCAGAAGTGACTTTCCTGCCTGCTCCCACCCTCTTCCCTCTGCCAGAATTCTTGCACCCTGCCAGGTCAGAGACCTCAGGTCCACATCCAAGTTTTTTGTGTGCTTTTGTTCATTTTGGTATTTTTGTCTTACTGAATTTTGTCTATTTATTATCATATCCTTTCAGTTCTCCTTTTATTGAAATTTGTGCTTTATAGTCTGATTATGATTTCCCACTCCCATACCTCATCCAACATTCTTTCTACCTTCTGTCCCCTCAAAATCTATTCCAATTTTTTCGTCTGTGAATATCTAACCACTCATGAATAATTTTCAACTCTTTGATGAGTATGGAGGTGAGAAGAATCTAGGATGAGTTGAGGAGAGGAAAAGCTATAACAAAAATATATTGTATGTATTTTTAAAAAGTGGTAATTATAAAAATAGAATAAGTCAAAATTCTTCACAGAAGTTTAGGATTATTTAAAATGTATAAATAAAGGTTGCTTCTATTTCTTACATTATCAACGTCTATTTTACTATTTAAGATAGTTAAGCAGAATGCAAATTTGGTTTTAGAGATGTAGTAAACATTGAAATGCCTTTGTAAGCATGCACATAAATACGTATGTTATTTCCTTGTATAGTACTGTACAGAAAAGTCAGATAGAGCCCAAGGTTTTACTCATCCTATATCAGTTCTCAACCATAAAATAGCAACCAACAGACTGGGAAAATTTTTTACCAATCTTATATCTGATAAAGGGCCAATATCCAATAAATACAGAGAATTCAAGAAGTCAGACTCCAGAGAATCAAATAATCCTATTAACAATGGGGTAGAGACCTATACAAAGAATTCTCAACTGAGGAATATAGAATGGCCAAGAAGCACCTAAAGAACTGTTCAACATCCTTAGTGATCAGAGAAATGCAAATCTAAACAACCCTGAGATGCCACCTCACAACAGTCAGAATGGCTAAGATCAAAAATTCAAGTGACAGCAGATGCTGGTGAGGATGTGGAGAAAGAGGAACACTCTTCCATTGTTGATGAGCTGGCAAGCTGGTACAACCTCTCTGGAATTCAATATGGCAGTAACACAGAATATTGGACATAGTATTACCGAGAATTAAGCTATACAATTCCTGGACATATACCAAAAAGATACTCCAATATATAATAAGGACACATGCTCCACTATGTTAATAGCATCCTTATTTATAATAGCCAAAAGTTGGAAAGAACACACATGTCCTTCAACAGAGGAATGGATACAGAAAATGTGGTACATTGATACAATGGAGTACTATTCAGCTATTAAAAGCAATGAATTCATAAAATTCTTAAGCAAATGAGTAGAACTAGAAAATATCATCCTGAGTGAGATAACCCAATCACAAAAGAACACACATTGTATTTACTCACTGATAAGTGGATATTAGCCCCGAAGCTTGGAATACCCAAAATACAATTCACAGACCACATAAAACTCAAGAAAAAGGAATACCAAAGTTTGGGCATCTCAGTCCTTCTTAGAAGGGGAAACAAAATACTCACAGGAGCAATACAGAGACAAAGTGTGGAGAAGAGAAAGAAGGAAAGGCTATCCAGAGACTGCCACACCTGGGGATCCATCCCATATACAGTCACTGAACACTGATGCTATTTTGGATGCCAAGAAGTGCAAGCTGACATTAGTCTGATATAGCTGTCTCCTAAGAGGCTTTGCCAGATCCTGACAAATACAGAGGCAGATGTTCAGAGCCAAACATTTGAATGAGCATGGAGTCCCCAACAGAGGAGTTAGAGAAATGACTGAAGGAGCTGAAGGGGTTTTCAACCCAACATGAAGAATAATAACATCAGACAACCAAGAGTTCCCAGGGTCTAAACTACCAACCAAAGAGTACACATGGAGGGACCCATGACTCCAGCTGCATATGTAGTAAAAGATTGCCTTTTTGGGCATCAATAGGGAGGAGAGCCCCTTTTTCCTGTGAAGGCTTGATGCCCTCGTGTAGTATAATGCCAGGACAGGGAAGGCAGGAATGGATGAGTGGATGGGTAACACCCTCACAGAAACAGTGTGAGGGGTAATGGGGTAGGAGTTTTCAGGGAGAAGTGGGAAAGAGGATACCATTTGAAATATAAATAAAGAAACTATGCAAAAAAATTTTATCTCCATCTCAAAATATTCTTATATCCAAAATCTCTGCCCATCTCCATACTTCTTGCTTTGTTTTCCTTTTTCTTTTTGACAAGGATGTTCATGATCCTCCAGCCTTCTGTGTACTAAGATTACTTGATTTCAATAACCCATGGTTTATATAATATGTTGGAGGCAATTTTTATAGATATATGAAACCCAAATATAATACATATACATAGCAAATAATCATTTATTATCAGTAACAACTAACTTTGTTTCCTAAGTCTCATAAATAATAGTTATTTAGCAAATAATAGTAGTCAAATGGCAATATTTAATGTTTCAAGAACTTTTGCATAATGTACATTTTAAAATCTTTTAAAGGATTTTACATAAATATGCATATATATTCCTAAATAAACAAATACTACCTCTCAGTCTGTTCTGGGATTCAGAAATTACCACAAAAACCACACAGATTCTGATCTCAGTTAAACTGAGCTGGTATTTTAAATTCACACACCACAACAGATTGATCAGGGTAACAGCTTAGACTTGGGAGCTCAGGCTGGACCTCAAACATTTCTGAGGCCCACTTATAAAGGAAAAAATAGCAAAACTCATAATTTGAGTAGCAGGGTGAGCTGTGCATAGGCATCCTAGTCCTTGTTTGAGCTCAGACTTAAAACCCAGGAGACCCAGCAGGTGACTGTCACCTGCAAGGGGCAGCAGATGTTTGGTCATACCCCTTGGGCCCCTGGCTCCTGTCTCAGCTATAGACTCCCACAGCCTTCCCCCCTACAAAGAGCTTTGTGGTCATCAGTCATATAAGAGCAGCACCATGTCCTCCCCCATGCAAATAAGGTTTCCCCAGGCTCTCAGACCAAGCCAATGAGAAGTACTTGTTGTCAGACCCTGACCCACCCCAAAACTGTATAGAAGAATCCTATCCTGAAGGATTAATGGTGTGTGAGAACTACTCTGTCTTCTGAGAGCTTCTGTCATAAGCATTGTAGCCCTTGGGAAAATATCACCTGAAGCTCCCCCCACTCCCACACTCCTCCCTGGCTAGTTGTCCTCTCCTCAGCCCAGCCTGTCATGACTCAGCACAGGGAGCTGTGGAGTAACTGAGATAGTAATGGTGGAGACAGAGGTGGAGCCAACTGCAGCAGCAGAAGGGGCAGAAATGACTTCTGCTTCCTGCTCACACTCTCTCCCCTTTGCCTGAACCCTCACACCCAGCTGGGCCAAAGATATCCATGGAAAGCCTCAGGTATACAGGCCCACAATGAGTTCATATACTGACTCAAGGTATTTTGCCT
This sequence comes from Tokudaia tokunoshimensis, assembly GCA_036184795.1. Taxonomy (NCBI): domain Eukaryota; kingdom Metazoa; phylum Chordata; class Mammalia; order Rodentia; family Muridae; genus Tokudaia; species Tokudaia tokunoshimensis. Next base: position 19,280,941 of record BTHU01000019.1, read on the forward strand.
AGTTAGATAGAAGAGTTCTAAGTAAAGCTTATGATTATGTTCTGTGACATCAGAGAAAATTTTATCTTAGCAATATAAAATCGTTGTCAGGCATATTACAACAACAATTTGAAATAACTGGTAGACATAGATTAAAATGGCTACAGCTATACTAGGACAGCAGAGCTCATCAGACTGTAAGTTTGAATAGACAAAGAAAGCATATGTGTGAGGTGTTCGGAGGTGTTCTCCAAAAAAGGGGAAAGATGAGGTAATCATAATAAAGTCTTAAAGTAAACGAAGTAATTAAAAAACTGAAATGTACAGAATCTCACAATTTTTACTTAACCCAGCAACATAATGACTGTCATTTATTTAATTATCTTGAGTAATGATCATCTGTTTTTGAGGGAGAATAAAGAAGCAAACTTTGAGTTGCCAACTGTATCAAAGCTGAGGTTTGAAAGATAAAAATTCCTAGATCTCATACTTAAAGAAGTATTTTCCTTGGTTACGAATAGATTTTTTTTCCACAAAATATATTTTGATTGCAGTTTACCCTCCCTCCATTCCTCTAAATTCTCCTCATCCATCTGTTGTATGCATGCATTTGGGGGGATCAGTGCTGGGGATGTGATTCCCCAAGGATGGCCTTCTCCTAAGACTTTGGTATTGCAGTTCTTTTAGATGATACTCAATGAAAAAACTCTCTTATACAATCTCCAGTGAAGCAGCTACTGCAGTTTATATGTGTTGACCAGGGTTGATATATGATCTTTGGACAGTGGAAAGGAGTTTTCAGGGTGAATATAAAGTCATTAGCTGAAGCTTAATGTACTGTGAATGCCTCAGAGGTACCGAGAGGTGTTCCAGGAATTCCAGGTACTTGCTAGGCAGGTGCTTCTCAGCAAGGAAGAAGCAGCATTTGTAGGTTTGACAAAGACTCAATGGATCTTCCTCAGGAATGGGAGACAGCTTCCTCAGACAAATTCAGAGAAGAGGAAGCCCTGATAAAGTCTTCCATTTTACTAGGAGTTCAGAGCATCTATCTGAACATGGTAGACTGGGACTTTAAGTAGCAGGGCTTCCCAACACCTGCCCTCTCATGCAGGTTCATTCCCTTTCTGTTTCTCATTAAAGAAAGAAACAAGGTTCTTCCCTATTTTTGCAAGGCAAAAGACACCGTCAAAAAGACAAAGCAGCAACCAACTAACTGGGAAATGATCTTTACCAACCTTACATCCGACAGAGGGCTAATATCCAAGATATACAAAGAACTCAAGAAGTTAAACTCCAGAGAGGCAAGTAACCCTATTAAAAAATGGGGTACAGAGCTACACAAAGAGTTCTCACCTGAAGAATATCTAATGGCTGAGAAGCACCTAAAGAGATGTTCATCATCCTTAGTCATTAGGGAAATGCAAATCAAAACAACCCTGAGATTCCATCTCACACCAGTCAGGATGGCTAAGATCAAAAACACAGGAGACAGTAGTTGTTGGCGAGGATGTGGAGAAAGAGGAACACTCCTCCACTGCTGGTGGAATTGCAGGCTGGTACAACCACTCTGGAAAGCAGTCTGGCGGTTCCTCAGAAAACTGGGCATGACACTCCCGGAGGATCCGGCTATACCACTCCTGGGCATATACCCAGAGACTTTACCTGCATGCAATAAGGACACATGCTCCACTATATTCATAGCAGACTTATTTATAATAGCCAGAAGCTGGAAAGAACCCAGATGTCCCTCAACGGAGGAATGGATTCAGAAGATGTGGTATATTTACACAATGGAATACTACTCTGCAATTAAAAACAATGAATTCACGAAATTCCTAGGCAAATGGTCAGAACTTGAAAATATCATCCTTAGTGAGGTAACCCAATCACAAAAGATCACACATGGTATGCAGTCACTGATAAGGGGATATTGACCCAGAATCTCAGAATACCCTAGACACAATCCGCATATCAATAGATTTCTAAAACGATGGAAGGAGAGACCCCTGGTCCTGGAAAGACTGGATGTAGGGGAACGCCAGGACAGAGTAATGAGAGGGGGTTGAATGGAGAAAAGAGGGAGGGAAGGGGGCTTATGGGACTTTCGGGGAGGGAGGAAACGGGAAAGGGGAAGTGATTTGGAATGTAAATTAAAAAAATAAAATAAAATAAAATAAAAAAAAAGAAAGAAACAAAGAAAGAAAGAAAAAGAAGAAAGAAAACAAGTTTCTAAGTCATAATAATATATTAGAAATAAAGTAAAATATAATAATATAGACAGCAAGCAAAGAAAACCTCATCAGAATAGGATAAAAGAAACTAGATTTTGAGAGAGAGAGAGACAGAGAGAGACAGAGAGAGACTCAAGAATAGTCAAAAGAAGCATACATATATGCAGAGACCTATGTAATATATATATATATATATATATATATATATATATATGGAATATATATATGGAATAAAATATAATTAATTTAAATTTAACATTATAATTTAAAAACAAAACTCATCACGACATTATTAGACAGGGAATTTCCAAAGATTATATTGAGTTCTTAAGTTCGTTTTGTGATGGCCATCTATAGCCTATCCTCTAGTCGGGGGTGGGGGGGGGACAGGCCTTTGTTTCTCCTGTGAGACACCCTTGAGGAAAACTAAATTTTTATTTGCAAGTGATTATCAACTGGAGATTAACTCTGGCTTAAAAGTGGAGTTATGTTTCTATATCCTTTCAACTCTAGGACGTTATCTGGAATAGACACTTTCAGACCCCATGTATGTTACCTTGGAGTCTGTGAGTTCAAATACATGCTGATTCTATTGTAAATGCAAGGCTTTATTTACTTGGTGTCTTTAATCCTCTCAGGTTCTTACTCTCTGTTTTCTCTCTGTACTGTTCTCTTATTCTTGAGAGTAGGAATTTCATGGAGATAATCTTAATTATGGATGAGTATTCCAAAGTCTCTCACTGTTTGCAATATGTTTGATGTGAGTCTGTCTCTGCATTTGTTTTGTTTAAGAAGCAAGTCTCTCTGATGATGGCTGAGCAAGGCACTGATCTATTAGGATAGCAGAGTGTGATGAGGAGTTATTTTATGGCTATGTTCTTTTAAGAATAACAATAGAATATGGTTTTCTCTTAGGTCACTAGGTTATTTAGTCCTGAGTTATGCCTTAACAAGTAGCATTGGATATGGATTCCATCTCATAGAGTAGGTCTTGATTAAATCTTGGTTGCTTACTCCCACTAGCTTTGTGCCTCCATATTGTCAGCATGTCTTGTGGGAAAAATAACATTGTAGATCAAAAGTTTGGGGACTATGTTTACATTTCTTCTTTGGTATCATGTAAAGTACCCTCCTGCCAAGATGACTTACCTAAAAGGGTGAAGTCTCTGTGCAGGAAGATTCTACTGTATGATGTTTCATACTAATCTTCAATAAAACTTTAACTTTGGCTGTTTGATGCATATTTCCTGTTCCCATCTTCTTCCCATGTCAACTCAATCCTCCTGTGCAGGTCAGCCCATGGTCTCCAGTCCAACTACAACTATCTATTATGTTTCTCTTTTTCAGAAATCTTTGTGTCTCCTCTAGTTTGGTCCTCTGTTCTTCTACATTTAAGTTTGCTTGAATTGACTTAATAGATAATATCCCAAATAAGTGAATACACATCATATTTCTCTTTCTGGATCTCAGTTACATCATTCAGAACGATTTTTTTTCCTACATTCATCAGTTTGTGAATTTCATGATTTAATTTTTTAACAATCAGGTCTTATCCCATTATGGAAATGTAGCACATTTTCTTTATTTATTCTATTGATAGACATTTAATCGATTTCAAATTTCTGGCAATTAAAAATAGAGTGTCAACAAACATGGTTGAACAAGCATTGCTAGAATCGGATGAAGGCTCCTTTGGCTACGTTGGCCATGAGTAGTGGAGCCACCAGTAGTTGCAGTAGATCATGATCTACCACCACACTCAGTTTCATAGAGGATACAAATTTATAGTTCCACCAGAGATATAATGTTCTTCTCACTCTACCTCCTAACCAGCATGAGTTGTCATTTTCTTAAATTAATCCTTGCCATTATAATTGGTATAACAAGAAATAACAACATAATTTGATTTGCACTCTCCTGGTGGCTAAGGATGTTAGACATTTCTTTAAGAATTTCTCAGATGCCTGAATTTCTTGTTTTCAGAATTTTCTGTTTAGCTCCATACCCCATTTTTATTTGGACTTATTTGTTTTTTTTTTTTTTTGATATCTGTTATTTTGAGTTCTTTATATATGTTGGTAGTTAGTCAGTCATTTTAGTCGACAGTATTTTTCCATTCTGTAGGCTGTAGCACTGTGCTAATAAAAGTGTCCAGAAACTTTGCTGTTTTATGAGGTCCTTCATTGATTGCTTTCTGTTCACAATGTCTTTCTTTGTGCCAATGAGTTGATGTCTTTTACTCTAATTAATCATTTATAATATTCGCAGTATTTGTCTCAATGCTGAAGTATGTTAATATTAATCTACATGCTTTTGTGCCAATACCATTCTGTTTCTGTGTTTCTATGTTTCTTCTTCTTCTTCTTCTTCTTCTTCTTCTTCTTCTTCTTCTTCTTCTTCTTCTTCTTCTTCTTCTTCTTCTTCTTCCTCCTCCTCCTCCTCCTCCTCCCCTTCCTTTATTTATTTATTTTTTTAATAACTTGAGGGATATAGTCAGTAAATCTTATTTGAACATCTAGTAGAATTCTTTCCTAAATCCAACTGGCCCTGGACTTTTTGGTAGGTAGATACTATGTTTCAAAACATTTATACATTTCTTTTAGACTTTGCAATTTGGTATATCAGAGCTTTTTAAATTATGCCCTTAAGAAGAGTCTCTGTGTATTAACAATATCTTCTGGTTTTCATTTCTAATTTTGTCAACTGAACCTTTCTTTTTTTCTTCCCTTTAGTTAATTTGTCTAAGGGTTTGTCAATCTCATTTATTTACTTAAATAATAAATTCTTTGTTTCATTGATCCTTTGTATTATTGTTTCTTTTTATTGATTTCACCCTCTTTTGGGTGTGGTATTTTCTTTTTTGTTCTAGAGCTTTAGGTCTTGTTAATTCATTAGCATGAACTCTACTTATTTTTTAGTGTAAATATGGATGATACAAACTTGTCTTGTATAAGTGCTTTCATTTTGCCATAATTGTTTGGGTATGCTTTGTTTTCATTTTAATTCAAGTCCAAGAAAGTTTTATTTATCTTAATTTTGTACTAACTCATTTTTCATTAATTGATGAGTTGTTTAGTTTCTGTGAGTTTGTTAGCTTTTTCTTGTTGTTAATATAAAGATTTAATCTGTTATAGTCAGAGAGGATGTGATGGTGTTATTTCAACATTTTTTTACGTGTTGAGTATGAGTGTGTGGCCAACGCTCCATAAAGTTTCATGCTTTGCTGAGTGGAAGATATATTCTTTTCTTTAGGAACAGAGCATTGTATAAATATGTTGTTACATATAGTTCATGACATTTGTTAGTGCCAGAATTTTATTTTATTTTATATTATTTTATTTTACTTTTTTTCTGGATGAATTACATACTGAAGGGAGTAGGTTACTTAAGTCACCATACTCTCAGTGTATGTGAGTAAAGATGTAATTTAGTGGTGTATAGTAGTGTTTCTTTCATGAACTATCCATTTTGTTAGTCTATGTCCCTTTATTGGGAATAATGAGACCTTTAATCTTGAGAATTGTCCATAATTAGTGTTTGCTAATTCCTGTTATTTTCTTGTGGTGAGCTTTACCTCCCTACTTTGATTTGTTGGTATGGAAGTATTTAGTTCTGTGTGTTATCTGGAGTGTATTTAACTTTTTTACATTGAAGTTCTGTCACATTCTGTAAGAAAAGATTTGTAGATGCATAATGATCAAAGTTGGTTCTTTCATGGAAAGTATCTTCCTCCATCTACTGTGATGAAACATTTTTTGGGGTAGACTAGTCTAGACTGCTGTCTGTGGTCTTGAAGTTTTAGAATTTTTAGAAGTCTTCAGACACTTTAGTAACTTTTAAAATCTGCATTGAGAGGTGAGATGTTGTTCATATATATCTGCCTTAATATATTAAAGGTCTTTTTACCTTTCAGTTTTAATATTCTTTTATTGTTTGCTACATTTAGTGTTTTAGTTATTTGGGACCAAGGCGTTTTTTTGAATTCCTGTCTATTTTTTAAAATTTTTATTGGTTATTTTGTTTATTTACATTTCAAAAGTTGTCCCACTTTCCGTTTCTTCTCTAAGAACACTCCATCCCACCCCACTCCCCCTGCCTCCATGAGAATGCTCCCCTACCCACATGCCCTTGCCCACCACACTGCCCTATTATTGACTATGCTGGGGCATTAAGCCTTCACAGGACCAAGGGCCTTCCATCTCTTTGATGCCAGACAAGGTCATCCTCTGCTACATATGCAGTTGAAGCCATGGATTCATCCACATTAACTCTTTGGTTGGTGGTTTTGTCCCTGGTAGTTCTGGGGGCTGGGGTCAGGTTGGGTGATATTGTTGTTCTTCTTGTGGAGTTGCAAATCCCTTCAGCTCCTTCAGTCCTTCCCCTAACTCCTCCATTGGGGTCCTTCTGCCCAGTCAGATGGTTGGCTTTAAGCATCCTCATCTGTATTGGTCAGGCTCTGAAAGAGCCTCTCAGGAGACATTGATATCAAGCTTCCATGAGCAAGCACTTCTTTCCTTTTCTTTTTTTTTTTTTTTTTTTAGATACAGACGATATGATAGTATACTTAAGCGACCCAAAGAACTCCACCAGAGAACTCCTACAGCTGATAAACGACTTCAGCAAAGTGGCCGGATATAAAATCAACTCAAGCAAGTTAGTAGCCTTCCTATACTTAAAGGATAAGCAAGCTGAGAAAGAAGTAAGAGAAATGATACCCTTCACGATAGCCACAAACCATATAAAGTATCTTGGCGTGACTCTAACCAAACAAGTGAAAGATCTGTATGACAAGAAATTCAAGTCTCTGAAGAAAGAAATTGAAGAAGACCTCAGAAGATGGAAAAATCTGCCACGCTCATGGATTGGCAGGATTAATATAGTAAAAATGACCATCTTACCAAAAGTAATATACAGATTCAATGCAATCCCCATCAAAATCCCAACTCAATTCTTCATAGAGTTAGAAAGAGCAATTCAAAAATTCATCTGGAATAACAGAAAACCCAGAATAGCTAAAACTATTCTCAAGAGTAAAAGCACCTCTTGGGGAATCAGTATCCCGGACCTCAAGCTGTACTACAGAGCAATAGTGTTAAAAACCGCATGGTATTGGTACAGTGACAGGCATGTAGATCAATGGAACAGAATTGAAGACCCAGAAATGAATCCACACTCTTATGGTCACTTGATCTTTGACAAAGGAGCTAAAACCGTCCAGTGGAAAAAAGATAGCCTTTTCAACAAATGGTGCTGGCTCAACTGGAGGTCAACATGCAGAAAAATGCAAATTGATCCATTCTTTTCTTTTCTGTAGAGAGTCATTGAAATGCCACATAACCTGATAGTCAAATTCAGCTGCCTGCCTTCACCTACTCTGAGCTGAGGAATTCCAGCCACACCTCCCCGCACCTGGTGGAGCTGGCAGAGCTCCAGGAATAAGCCTTTGTCTTCAAAGGGGCTGCAGGTTCCTGTGAAAGGGGGTCAGCCGTGATCTCCTGCAGAGTAGCAGACCCTTTGGAATTAACATCTTCCTGAGAGCTGTTATGTCAACATCTCTCAGCCTGGCGGACACCTGCTGACAAGATTCGCAGCTTTGGGAGAGAGGGTCATGCCCCCAAAGCTTATATCTCCTGTTTACCAAGGTGAACTTTGAACAGCAGTGTTTTCTTGGTCCGTGTTCTTTTCATCGTCCTCCCCACACATCCCTAAGTTTCTTTTACAGGTCACCGGATCGCATGTAGCTACAGGCGGCTACACTTTTTTCTTTTCTTTTCTTTCTTTTTCTTTCCTTTTTCTTTTTTTATTGAATATATTCTTCATTTCCGTTTCAAATGTTATACCCTTTCCTAGTTTCCCCCCTCCCAGAAAATCCCCAACCAATCCTCTCTCCCCTGCCTCCATGAAGATACCCCTCCACCCAACACACTCCCACCTACACCCTTGATTTCCCCACTCTGGGGCATCTATCAATCCTTTATAGGACCAAGGACCTCTCCTCTCACCTGATAAGGCATTCCTCTGCCACAAATGCAACTGGAAACATGTGTACCCCTTGGTTGATGGCTTAGTCCCAGGAAGCCCTGGGGGATCTGGTTGGTCAGCATCATCATTCTTCTCATAAGGTTGCAAACCCCTTCAGCTCCTCCAGGCCTCCCTCCAACTCCTCCATTGGGGACCCTGTGCTCAGTCCAATGCTTGACTGCTAGCATTTGCCTCTGCCTCTGTATCTGTAAGGCTCTGGCAGGGCCCCTCAGGAGACAGCCATATCATGTCCTTTCAGCAAGCACTTCTTGGCATCCACAATATGTCAGGGTTTGGTAACTGTTGATAGGATGAATTCCCATGCAGGACAGTCTCTGGATGGCCTTTCCTTCAGTCTCTACCCCACACTTTGTCTCCATATTTGCTCCTGTGAGTATTTTGTTCCCTTTCTCAGAAATACCGAAGCACCCACACTAGTTTTCCTTCTTCTTGAGCTTCATGTGGTTTGTGAATTATATCTTGTTTATTCTGAGCTTTTAGGCTAATATACACTTATCAGTGAGTGCATACCATGTGTGTTATTTTGTGATTGGGTTAATTCACTCAGGATGAGACTTTCTAGTTCCATCCATTGAGCAAGTACTTCTTGTCATCAGCAATAGTGTCTAGGTTTGGTTTCTGCCTATGGGATGGATCCCCAGGGGGTCAGGTTGGTTGATTTTGCTGTTCTTCCTATGATTTTAATTCTAGGTATCTGGCTAAGTCTTTGCTAGTTCCTTTGTTGGCTCTTTTATTTTGGCTTTGTTTTTTGCTTTTGTTTTTGTTTTTTGACTTTGTTTGTGTTGTCCCATCAGGTTCTTTGGGGAGTGTGGTTGTTGTATTACCTGATAGGGTATGCTCTGGGAATCATTCCAGGGTTGGCTATGGGAGTTTTAAGTATGATGTGTTTATAGGTATTGAGAACTGATGCTTTGGGATGGCAAGGTTGGGCTAGGGTTAGTGAGTTGGGGGGCATAACTTGAGAGAGTTCACTAAAGGGAAACAAACAAGGTGTTTCTTCAGGATCTGAGTAGACCTCTGGAAACAGTGGCAGGGAGGAGAGGCCATAGAAAGCACTTGACTCTAGAACTGATGATGGGAATAGCAGATTGGAATGGAAGAGAATGGGGTGAGTGAAGATCTGAAGCTTGCTTACCTACTTTCCTGGCCTATTTCCTTCTTCGACAAGTTTGACCTGCTTCTGGGGCTGGAGTGATGATCCTGTTACCAGATCATCTTAATGTGAATATATTATGATTCTGTAGAATTTGATCATTCTCAAAATTATGTGTTATTGAATATAATACTCGGGAATTTGTACATATATCAGGCCAGCTCTAACATTCACTCTTGGCTTTCAGTCCCAGGATAAGCTTCTCTATTGGACTTAGTGATATCAAGGAATTTACCTCAGACCATACTATTTGTATTCAGTGACCTTTGAAGAGCAAAAGCCCTCAATTGTTTCAGTTATATCTAAATATGTAAATACAAAGCAAGAAAAATACACAAAAGCAGTTAGGTACTCAAAGTGGTGGGACATCTTTTTATATGTTTGTTTGTTTTGATAATTTTATACAATATATTTTCATATTATTATTTCCCCCTTACAACACCTAGATGTTTCTACATCTAGGTTTTATGCCCACTTCTTATCCATGAAGGGACTTTGCTGTATAATCAGGAGTAGGTCTGTGCACTGTTGTGATCTTAGTCTATATATTTGAGGAAGCATGCCTGTTACATTATCAAATATTAGACTAAAATATGTATATCATTGTATATAGTACATTTTATTTTACAGTTTTGTTTAACATCCCCAAAATATAGACCCAGTGCTAGTTCAAATGTTAATGAAATGATTACTTAGAAAAAAAGCCAACTGGAATGATCTTCTTAAAATTTATTTTTTTGTGCAGTTTATTTCAGAACAGTCTTTCTAAGATATGTCAGCTTTCATAACATAAATCTACTTATAGATTTATGATTTGTATGGAATCCAGAGGTATTAGAATTTGTTTTCCTTCTATCTAAGTGACAAATATTTAAAATATATTTTAATAGCATACTCAGTTTAAAGAAATGAAAAATAGCTATTGATGGGGTATAACACATTACCTCCTTTGGGTATACTAAATCTATCATATTTTATAATAAGTCTCCACACAGAAGTCTTGGAGCAGCTATTGATATAGGACATAAATGGTATAAATTATAATCCAAAATTAATAATAATTCTGTCAGAGCTAAGCTAGTATATACCATTAATTTGAGTGTTGACAATAATCTTGTTGAACATATTATAATTTTGAATGATATATGAATCCCCACTTTAAGATTTATTATATTCATCTTAATAAATCAATCATGAAACGGGTCTGTAATTATTAATTTCTATAATGCTGAAACCACAAAAAGAATGACAACCCAAACATTTACCCTCTGAAGGAAATATTAATTTTACCTATTTTATTAGCTCTAAAATATTTTGAGAAAATATTTAGGTACCAGATTCCAAATATTTACAGGAAAATGTATTTGCTTCCTAAACAATTTCAAGAAATATAAAGAAGAAATTTACATATAAACACAAAGTATATGTGTGTTCATCTACATAGTAGTATAACTATTATGAATTTGTGTTCAAAGTACACTATTAAAATAATAGAGAGTTTAGTAATATTTTCAAACTATGAACTATAATTTTATATTTTATTATATTGAATATTTTTTAAATGTTTGCCCCTGGTACATCATTAGACAACAAATATCTTGAAGTAAATATTTAAAGTTACATAAACATGTTTAAAATTCCAGACATAGAAAGATATAGTATACGGGCGGTGGTGGTGCACGCCTTTAATCCCAGCACTTGGGAGGCAGAGGCAGGCGGATTTCTGAGTTCGAGGCCAGCCTGGTCTACTGAGTGAGTTCCAGGACAGCCAGGGCTACACAGAGAAACCCTGCCTCGAAAAACCAAAAAAAAAAAAAAAAAAAAAAAGAAAGATATAGTATAAATAAATAGGTAAGACATAGATAATACTTCCTTGGAAATTCTAGTGACCACTGAAGTTTTAGGATTGTTACAGAAGGCAACATATTGTAAGATTTTTATTCATTTAATTTCTTTCATAATAATTTTTTTGTTTTACCCTCCCTTTATAAAGAATTTGTCATTAAGATATTGTCAGTGGTTTTTATCTAGTTTCAAAGAGTAATTTGATTGGCAATTATTATTCAAAACTTTAATTTATGTTGTAAATTCTCATAGGCATTTTTATCTCTTTTTATGTACATTAAAGGTTTTTTGACTTCCTCGTTAAGCTCCTGATCTCTGGTAGTAACATTATTGTCCTTCTGATTACAGTGTAATTAAAAGAATAATTTATATAATTGGACCTTTAATTGTATGTTAATTTTAATTATTATTTTTTATATCTGAATTTGAATTCACACTGTTATTTATTTTCATAACATGGATATCTGAATGCATTAAATATGCATGACATTATCAACTCTAAGGATATTCCAGAAGGTAGTATTTGTGAAACTTGTCAATGAAAATGCAGCAGATTTTCACATAGATGAGAAAGCAGAGAAAATAGCTATAAGTAAAAGTGAAAATCAGATATTTAAGAAAATAAGATTAATTTTATTAATCTGAATTGGCATTTTATAGTACTATGGTATTGATTCAAGAAAAAAAACGTATTCCATTTTTTATATAACAATACAAGTTAGCTGTATTCACGTGTACTTATTCTGGACCAAGGTAAAAACATCTACAAGAAATATCATGCACATATTTGAATGGTTATATCAGCTTTGCTCAAAGACAAAACACTCACTTGAAGAAATTTAAATACCTACAGGAAAAATCTACAAAAAAAATGAGACAGAAAAAAATTGAAACTTGTATATATCATAAGTCTCAAAAAGAATGTGGAAAACTGAGAATGGCACTGTATTAAATAAGAAGACTTAGAAACAAATACATCCTACCCACAGACATTTGAAAACTATACAGTAGTGACAACTGTCACAAGCACATATAAAAGACTATGACATTATTAAGACAACATTCAATTATTAAGAGTAATCTTTGATATAAGGTCATAATACTCAGTGAGAAAAATAAAAGTTTTTAAATATTATTTTCAGTTAATAATCAATAAAATGCACTATATAGCTAATATGATCTATGATTGGTAAATAATTATAGACGACTTTTAAAACACAGCTTGGCTACTCTGGTAGGGGAATCACATCCAAATATATAGTCTAGGTGGAAAACACACCTTTAATCCCTCTGGCTGGAATACAGACAAACTTTTAGTACATACCTTTACTCCACCTGGCTGGAATAAAGACAGGCAGTTAGTATGTACCTTTATTACAAAACACCTAGGTGCTAACAGAAAAAGATTTGACAGTATGAGTCAGAGATAGGATAAGCCCAATTCTCAACAGGACAGGAGACTGAGGATACTTAAAGAGAGTGACACACAGAGAGGGACTGAGTTCAGTTTAGTTCAGAGCAGTTGAATTGAGTTTTGGGTAGAGCAGTTGAGTACAGAGCAGGTCAGATTGTAGAGATCACAGTCAGTCCTTCCAAGTAGAGCAATCCAGTCAGAAGCTGTGAGAATCCAGTCAGCTTGGAGAGGAGCTAGAATCAGAACAGCTGAGTTTAATTGGTGAGGTAGAGTTCAGAAAGAACTACACTTATTCAGCCTTAAATCTGAAACATTCTAGGTCAAAGTTAGCAAATGGAAGCTGGAAGCTGAGCCTACAAAGTCCAGGTTTTCAGATGATTAGATTGTACAGAGGCTAGGATCTCAAGGCCTAGGCTTAGGGATAGTCAGAAATTCTCTAGACTGGGCCCAAGCTATGCATTTGTTAAAGCTTGTGTAAGGCTCTCAACTCATGTTTTCATTCTAGAAAATGAAATATAAAAGGAACATGTATGCTTTCAGAAAATTAAACAAATAATAGAGTTTCACAAAAGAAAAATTGAAGCCCTTTAATACTCTTATTAGTCACACTAATTTAAGGCAAGAAGACCCACAAAATTATAGCTATGAAATCAGATATAGTCAAATAAGCTACTGTTTATAAACATATTAGCTATGTAGACTTTTCAAAAGGAACTGATTACAAAACCTTGACATTTTCTGATAATTTTCTTACCATTCATGAATCATGTAGAAGAATTTTAACACAGCAATATTCCTTCAATGGTAAGAGATCACCATACAAAGACCTTTTAGTTTTGTATAGTCCCACTGGAATGAAACATCTTTAGTTCCAAATAATGTAGGTAAGGTCAGGTTGTAGAAGAAATTGGGCATATTTGAAAAGACTTTTAATTGGAGGACAGTGGAGTGATTGGAGTTCAGTCAGTTCTGTTCAGTCAATTGTGTTCAGTGCAGTGAAGGTGTGTCAGTCAGTTGGGAGTCAGTACAATGCTTACAGTGCAGTGCAGTGCAACTGAGTCAGTCAGTTTGGAATCAGTGCAGTGAGTGAAGTGGATTTGGGTCAGTCAGGACAGTGAGTGCAGTGGACTTGAGTCAATCAGTTGGGAGTCAGTGAAATATTTGTGGTACAGTGCAGTGGAGTTGAGTCAGTCAGTTTGGAATCAGTGCAGTTCTCACAGTGCAGTGCAGTGCAGTGAAGTAGAGTCAGTCAGTTTGGAAGCAGTGCAGTGAATGAAGTAGGTTAGAGTCAGTCAGGGCAGTGAGTGCAGTGGAATTGAGTCAATCAGTTGGAAGTCAGTAGAGTGATTGCAGTACAATGCAGTGGAGTTAAGTCAGTCAGTTTGGAAGAAGTGCAGTGAGTGTAGTACAGTGCAGTGGAGTGGATTCAGTTTGGAGTCAGTGCAGCGACTGCAGTGGAGTAGAAAGCTTGTCTACAAATAGAATTATTGTATGAATAGTATTAATAATTTAGTAACTAAATTGGTAATTTAACCTAATCATTCAGGTAAAATAAACATTTTGTTGATTATATTAGTATACTATTAGTATAATATTCATTGTCGGTGGAGATAAAATCAGCTTGCCATGACTATAGAACTTACCCTTTTCATCATACTCAGAGATTCCAAATGCTGCCCAAGGTCCATTATATTAATTAAAACTATTTGATGGGTACTTGTACCTTGGACAGTGCTCTTTGTGTCATGTAAATCCTACACTAATATATATTGGTGCTTTCTCTAATGAATCATCTTCAGTGTTAAACCAATTAATAAAACAAAAATTAATTAGAAATTAAAAAAATAAGCTTCAGAAGTTATGTTGACCCATGAGATTACATCATTACCATTATCCTTATTGAGTTAAAAGAAAAATAATCAAATACTAAGGTGCACAAGTAGCTTGTTTGTGGTGTTATGTTCCTATGCAATTTGGTATCTTTTAGGCCAAAGAAATTACCCAAGGAAAACATTGTAATTGGGTATCTTTTAAGCCAAAGAAATAATCGCAGGAAAACCTAATCCACCAACCAATGGCAGAGTAATGACAATGAAAAAAAAATCTGTTTATATTTATACATTCATAAGTTTAGTAGTAAATTCAGTTTTATAAAAATCAGTAGGAAAAGATGTTGGCAAAAGAAAGATCAATATAATGATGTAATTCATGAGGTCTTCACTGCTCTCTGGTCACCAACTAAGCATCATTAGAGGACATTACTTTTATGTCTCTAGGATACTGTTTAGTACTAATAAGAATGACTTAATTACAGTGCTAACTACACACCAGGGATGCAGATGTCATGAATATCAAAGAACCACCAGATATATACATTATTTCAAACTTCCTAATTCACACATATGTATGTACTAACTTTAATTGAATCCTGGTGAGTTGAAGGAGTTAATAAGATGCCAGGCCACTGCTTAAATTTCCAATTTTAGAATAACAGAGGAAAAAAAGAATTGAATCCTGCACAGAAATACTTACCTCAAAATGCTAAACAAAGAAGATCAAAGACTTCTGTGATTTTTATCAAGAATTTTGCAAGGTATCTGTTATGTTTGGCTGAAACTTTAAAATTGTTTTATTTATTATCTTCATTGGAAATATATTTTTCTTACAATATATTCTGATCATGGTTTTCCCTCCCCTTAACTCCTTCCAAAGGTTCTAAGTTTTGAGGGAGATAAGAGATGATAAAAACAGCCTGTAGCAATCCTATGAAATAGACTATAATTAATATGCCTGCAGGAGGTTAGCCAAGCAGGAGGATACTTGGAGTCAATGGGAGAAAAGTCAGTCAATTGTTATTTCTAGTTTGATCCCAGGAGGAGGCACATAAATCATTTTAATAAAAATTATTATAGTAAAAATGGAAGATTCAAGTATATTTCGGAAAAGCATACAACACACTGCTAGATGTGAGACTGCTGAAGTGTATGAAAAACTAACTTGGGTCTTTCTCTTTGTATGATAGATTGTTCATAGCCTACACAAAGCAGCTTGCAGAACAATGGGAAGAAACACCTGCTCCCAGCTTGCTGGTAACTACAGAAATGAGATCAGGAATGGGAAATTAATTAATGTAAAGAGCCAGTCTTCAATACCTTGAGAAGGTGTCTGGCACATGTAAAGTCATTAAAGAAACCAAGGTGGCCTAAATCCCTAGGGAGAGAAGGCATCTTCCAGAGAGTCTGGCAGGCAGTACATCTTGGCCATAGGCCAAGAAGCTGAACAAAAACAGCGGCTGGTTTAATACTGATTTGCTTTTGGAAAAGGTTAGACAAAATAATCTAGGAAAATGTAGAAGTTTGCAGGAAAGTAGGTATGAGGCTGAGGCAACATGTCACCTGAAAAATAAAAATATCCTGGAGATCAGTAGTCATGTAGCCCAAGAAGAAATTGTTTATTGTGCAATTCTTATAGTCCTTCAATAACTCATATTATTTCATTTTCTAGCATATAGTGAAGATTAGGTCTACAGCATTTGCTTTCATGAGAGCTGTATTTTCAGTTCCAGTGATTTTCACATTCTTCTCTTTGGCTCCTCTCCTTTAACCCTGTTCTTTGCACATCAAGGCAACATTCCTGATCTCCACGGGTTTTGAGCACTTTCATCACACAAAAGCATTCAAGGATTCCTCCAACCACTGTCCTTACGAGTGCCATTGTTACACATTGGGGCATTTTCTTCTTACTTCTCCAACTCACTTAATGCTTGTCTTTATTTTTCTGTCGAAAAATATCTAAAAGCAGAGAGCATTTTTTCAACGATACTACAGGTTATTTACAAAATTCCATTTCCCCCAAGATAAATCACTCCCATACTCCATTCCCAACGTAACCTCAAACTCACAATCTTTTCTCCTCTGCCCAAGAGGGCAAATCGCAATCTGGCAATCCACAAGTTTTGTGTTACCGGGACTTCATCCCCAAATAATATTTCTAAAGTCTCCCAGTTTCCTATTCAGCTTTGGAAGATGTTTGATGACTCAAAAATTTTCTTTTCCTCCCAGTTTTGTAGCCACCAGAGATCCAACTCTTACAACCTCAGGCTTTAGGCAAATCACTTACGCATTTCTCTGCTACAATTGGGAGTGGAGTGTACAGGTTGTTGTTTCTTATTTTCATTTTGCTTTTGTTTTTGCCATTGATAATTATTCTCGATTTTAGTTATTCTCATGTTTCAGATTCCCAACATCTGTTTTAATTTAAAGAGGAGATGTATTGAGTAGTCCTTACCTCAATTACATGATGTGTCTGATGATTTGCAGTTCTGTAAAAAGAGAGACATGATGCTGCATAATTCATCTCAATGAAAATTTGTAATATGTGTCTAGACATAATAAAACTTCGTGCTCTTTTATCTAATGAATACATAGCAGAATGTGTAATTTAAAAGGAGTATTTCACAAGGAAGGAAATGAAGAGTCAGCAATGACACCTACCTTTATCTAAGTGTAAATACTTTGCAGAGAATGAGTCAAAGATGGGGAGTCTGTCAGGCATTACGCAAACTGAATCCAAGAACACATCAAAACGGTCATACAATCTCTATTTGAAAACACCATGCACTCACACAGTCAAATATCCAAATCACAGAACCTTACTGTCCAATGGCCTTTTCCTCTTATTTTGAAATGACTGATACCATCACACACTAGACTGTAATTTTTATAAATCATTAAGGTGTTGAAGTTGAATGAAACATCTTAAATGTTTCATTTAAGACAGACTTAGTATCATCAAATTAAATCAGCACTGTTGGACTTCAAATGATACTGAGGAGACTTAACTGTTTTATTAAATTTTTATTGAAAAAATCCAGAACTTTAGAAGTTGTGCTTAATTCTTCCATAAAATCAATTGTAATTGATCCTTGGATTTGATTTTGATTTAAAATTGAACAAAACTTCAGCAAATCACCAAGTAGAGATTTTGAAATACTTAATTTATATTAAATGCTTTTTCTACTCAGCATAATTGTGTTTTTATTAATAAGAGCTTATGTGTTCAATGGAGATCTCATTACAGATCTGACATATGCTTGATAAGTATGGATATGCATATTAAATCAGCAAAGATTTTTAAGGGACCTTCTCTTTATCAAGCATGGAGTCCATTTTTGCCTTATTTCAATAATATTTACTATCAAATATTCAATATGAATTAAGTTTGTTTTGAATTCTACTTCTAAGATGAGAAAGTCACATAGAAATTTCTAGAGAATTATTATGAAGTAGTATAGTATACAAAAGAAAGTAACAGAAAAACTATGAAAAGTGGGGAGATATATAACAAACATTTCATTGTATGTTAGACTAAAACTGTACAATATATGGGCAGTGATTATTCATTCGTAGATATGATGCTATAAATAACATGTACAATAAAACAATAAGTAATTTACTTCAATATTTTAAGCAATTTCCAGCCTTATAAAATGATTGTAACTGTTTACTCTTAAATACATATTTTATTAGATACTTGAGTTATGATTTATTGGTTTCTCAGAAAGCTGCATCTACTAGCATAACTGATTCTTCAGAGAACTCGAGTAGACTTCAAATCAAATTTATGCAGGTAACCTTTAATAGTTCAAGAAGGTTAATTTTTAATGCCATTTATATTTGAAAGGTGCTCAAAATATTATACTATTAAATATTTAAAAACATCATTACACAAAAAATTTAAGTAAGTCAAGCCCAAACCCCAGAGACACAGAGATCACTACTTTTGGCTCCTGAAACACTAAACAAGTCCACTGAGATTTATATATTTTTTTCATAATTTAATAATGTGGTTTAAGTTGTTGCTAGCATTGCAAAAATATAGTGAAAAGGCACAGATGTGATTGCTAATTAAGAAGTCTCTTGTGAGAGCAAATGGGTTTCTGGGTGATGTTTCGAACAAGCTCATGTCATTTAGAAAAAATTCTGAATACACAAAACCATGAACTTGTAAGCATCATGTGCCTAGGAAAATGTACTTTCTTCAGACCAATAACACTTCACTCAGGGAAGAAGACAGAAGATTTTATATAAGCACAGGTGTTTTCCTGTTCTCCTTAAATAAGCCATATGTCTACCAACACAAAACATGTTTATTTTGGACAATACAACTTTGTGATTGTAAATAAAATCTACTGATAATTATAAAGATGATAAGTACACTTAGGTTTTCATATAAATTTATAATTCAGTAATGCTGAAAAGAACAGAAAATTATCAAAATAAGGATTCATTCGCAACATAATTTTATAGGACTTTAAATGAAAGAATTTAGTGTGGTCTTCTACATTATTACAAAACTATACAGACTAAAACATTATTCTAACAAGTATTGGTTAATATGAAAATATTTTGTTTCTGATTCATCATATTTTCCTAAGAGCATCGAATTTCATTAGATGTTTTATTTAAACAAATAAACATTAGTTAAATAAGTAAAGCAAAAAAAATAAGACAATGTGTTTATAAGGAACTGACAGTTGACATCAATTTTAGAGATAGTAATTTAATATCTGCTAGTTTAACAAAAATTGTAATTTTCCATTTAATCAAGATTTTCTCAACACCTAACAGTTTTAAAGAGTTAAGCAGAATCAATTTGTATATACTCACTGATAAGTGGATATTAGCCCAAAAGCTCAGAACACCCATAATAAAACTCACAATTTGAAGCTTAACATGAAGAAAGGCCGAGATGTGGATGCTTCAAACAAACCCACACAGAAGGGGGAAGAAAATAGCCATGGATAATAGAGGGAGAGACTGACCAGCGTAGGAGAGGGGAGGGGGGAAAGAAAGGGCAAAAGACAGGACCATGTATGGGAAAAGACAGGAAAGAAGTTCAGAGTGCCAGGAGAATGAATAGAAATATGCAGCAGTTGGAGGTGGGGAACTTGTGGAACCACTAGAAAGTCCTAAATGCCAGAGATGTGAGAGGCTCTCTGAACCTAATGGAGATGGCATTAGCCAAAATACCCAATAGTGGAGGTATAGAACCTGAACAGAGCATGTCCAGTAGATAGACAAGGCTCCCAGAGGAGGGATACAGCTACTCACATTTCTCAAAATATTTAACCCAGAATTGTCCCTGTCTAAAGGAAATGCAGGGACAAAAATGGAGCAGAAATGAAGGAAAGGCCATGCAGAGACCAACCCACCTAGGGATCCGTCCCATCTGCAGACACTATTGCTGATGCAAAGATGTGCTTTCAGACAGAAACTTGGTATGGCTGTCCTCTGAGAGCCTCTGCCAGTCCCTAAGACAGATGCAGATACTCACAGACAGGGACTCCAGTGGAAGAGTTAGGAGAAACACTGAAGGAGCTGGAGGAGATTGCAACCCCATAGGAAGAACAACAGTATCAATTAACGGGACCCTTCAGACCTCTCATGGACTAAACCACCAGAGTAAACATGGACCAGTCTATGGCTCCAGCTACATATGTAAGAGAGGACTGCCTTATCTGGCATCAGTGTGAGAGGAGGTGCTTGGTTCTGTGGTTGCTTGTTACCTCATAGAAGAAGGATGCCAGAGGGGTGAGGCAGTAGTAAGTAGGTTGGGGAGCACCTTCTTAAAGGCAAAGGGGAGGTGGAGAGGATGTGGGGTTCTAGGAGGAGAGACCAACTCATAAGGGGGATAAAATTTGAAATGAACACAATGATGAGTAAATAAATAAATAAATGGATCAGTAAATAAATAAGCAAACAAAAATAAAAGAATATAAATTGAATTAGTCTATTCTCTAAAATACATGTTGTCATATTCAAGGATACGTACAGAGCCAGGCATGTACTAGGTCATGTTACATTTCATATTTGTGAACAAGTGTGTATAATTTTACCAAATAAGAATAGGTTAACTATAATTATTTTTTTTTTTGCTTTTATACTTGATGTTTGACAAAATACTAACAAGCACTGAAAGGAATTCTTCCTGATTCCAGTGAACATATTGTTTTCTTCACTATTTAACATTTTCATACATTTTTCACTGTTCTATTTCTTAAGAGTGTCAAAGCCCATAAATGAAGACAACAGTTTATTAGATTTATTCATTTTTATTATATATCCTTAGTTGATTATATTTTTATTTAAAATAGATTCTCTACTTATACAATACAAACTGACTGTATTTTCTCCTCCCTCCAATCCTCCTGTCTCTCTACTACCTGCCCTCTCCTCTACAATCCACTCTCCCTCCATCTTCTGTCCAGAAAAGAGTAGGCCTCCAAAGGACAACAGCCAAATAGCAGAAAACATGATAACGCAAGGCAAAAGCCTTCATAAATGAAGATTGAAGACTGAAACGGCGATACAATAGGAGAAAAGTATCCAAAAAGAGCCAAAAGAGACATATATATATATATATATATATATATATATATATATATATATATATATACACACACACACACACTCCCATTCTTAGAAGTATCACAAAATCACAAAGTTAACAGTCACAATATTTACATAGAGGACTCCATGTAGCTCTGTGCTTCAGTTCCCGTGAGCCCATGTGAGCTAGCTTAGTTGATTCAGGACCCACAGTCTTCTGGTATTCTCCATTCCCTCTAACTCCTATAGTTTTTCCATCTGCTCCCTCAGGCTACCCCAATCTCCAAAGGGAGGAATCTGATAGTAATCTCTACCTTATATGTGGTTTTCATAATGTCTGGCTGTGGGTCTTTCCACCTGTTCCCATTTGCAACTAAGAGGAAGTATCTCTGATGATAATTGGGCAAAGCACTAATCTAAGAGTGTAGCAGAGTAGCATTAGGGATCATTTCATTGATTTTTTTAATTATTTATTTATGTATATTTATTTACATTTATTTATTTATTTATTTATTTATTTATTTATTTATTTATTTATTTATGGTTCTATTCTAGGCCTCTAGGCTATCCTGTTTCTGGTCCCAGGCCATCCAGAATATGTCAGGCATGGGCTTGTTCTGGTGGCTTGGGCCTCAAATTGGACAAGTTATTGGTTGACCACTCCCACAAGTTCTATACCACCATTGCTCCAGCATACCTTGCTTACAGTGCAGATTGTAGGAGGAAGATTTTGTGGCTGGGTTGGGGTCCATATTTCTCTTTTCTTACCCTGCAGAGTAACATACTCATGCCAAATAAATTAGAATGTAGGTTTGATTTCTCTATGCTTGCCTCAATGCAACATCCTTGTGACCTATGTGGATGTTGTCCTCAGCAATGTGGTCATATTGTCAGTTTTCAGAAATTGAACTTCTCGCATCAGTCTGAGTTGTTTAGGGATTTCCAAAGGACTCCCTTGGCCAGTAGCCCAACCGAATACAAACGGTTAACCATGAACTTGCTTATAATCCCCAGGGAGCCAACAAGCAACATTTACTTGGTTTCTTCTTCCAGTTCTTGGCTTACTCCCTGCCCTAATTTTCCTGAAAGACTGAAGTGTAAAGCAAACAATTATTAGTAATCTTAAGATGCTTTTTCTCATAGTGCTTTATCACAGCAGCATAAAACAAACTAGAAGAGTAACTGGCAGCAAAAGAGTCAGGTATTATTATTACAGACTTAATGGTATGGCTTTTTAAGGCTTTCAATACTAATGCTGTAGGATCATGGAGAATTTTGGAATTTTACAATGGAAAATCTGTCAAGTGCTTTGAGATTAGTTGAAATGTCCTTGTGGTAACTGGGAAGATAATCTTGAGAGAAATGTAGACAGTAGAGGGCTGGCTGGAATGTTTTCATATTGATCAAGGATTTAATTAGGAATTGGACTTGGGGCTACTAAGATTTATGTGCACTGGTGATATTGAGGTTAAAAAAGAAGTCAGATCTGATTTACAAACGAATAACACTATTAAGAAAAAAACAATTCTTCACTAGGACAACAGTTAGTGGTCAGCTATGATGAATAAGATATCAGCATCATTAAAGTATAATTTTCTGGAAACTAGTAATCACATAGAATCCGTGTTCCAATGGGGCCAAAGCTAAATCTCAAGCTGGCATCTGAACATTTCAACTTAGTAAAAGTTGCCTAAATTGTATTAAGTTTGTAGACATAAGAGATATATCATCATAGAGCGCTGTTGAGATTTAGCATTTCTGAAAGGAACAGAATTGAGAAGAGTCATGCCAGAGGCTACTGGTTACAGAGAGTTTCAGTTGCAATGGAGACTTATACTGTGTATGCCAGCTAGTGGGATGTATAACAGTGATATCATCATTGTGGAGTGGAGACCACATGAATCTACAAGACATAATTTGTTTGCTGTGGATGACATTACTGAACAATTATGATTTCCCAAGGCTTTTGGATCCAAGATACTTCACAATGAATGAACCCCAGATGCTGGACTTCGAGCCAAGTGATCATGGTTAATATTGTTAGATTTTGATTTTGTTTAAGTCTAATTGTTATTATATTCTGGTTTTCCTTTTGTATTAAGAAAGCATGTAAACTGTTTTATTTTATTTAACATAACTTCTTGAGTTCTTTGTATATATTGGATATTAGCCCTCTGTCGGATGTAGGGTTGGTAAAGATCATTTCCCAGTTAGTTGGTTGCCACTTTGTCTTTTTGACAGTGTCTTTTGCCTTACAGAAACTTTGTAATTTTATGAGGTCCCATTTGTCAATTCTTGATCTTAGAGCATAAGCTATTGGAGTTCTATTCAGGAAATTCTCCCCTGTGCCCATATGTTCAAGGTTCTCCCCTAGTTTTCTTTCTATTAGTTTCAGTGTGTCTGGTTTTATGTGGAGGTCCTTGATCCAGTTGGAATTGAGCTTAGTGCAAGGAGATAAGAATGGGTCAATTTGCATTCTTCTGCATGTTGACCTCCAGTTGAAGGAGCACCATTTGTTGAAAAGGCTATCTTTTTTGCACTGGATGGTTTTAGCTTCTTTGTCAAAGATCAAGTGACCATAGGAGTGTGGATTCATTTCTGGGTCTTCAATTCTGTTCCATTGATCTACATGCCTGTCACTGTACCAATACCATGCAGTTTTTAACACTATTGCTCTGTAGTACAGCTTGAGGTCCAGAATACTGATTCTCCCAGAGGTTCTTTTACTCTTGAGAATAGTTTTAGCTATCCTGGGTTTTCTGTTATTCCAGATGAATTTTTGAATTGCTCTTTCTAACTCTATGAAGAATTGAGTTGGGATTTTGATGGGGATTTCATTGAATATGTATATTGCTTTTGGCAAGATGGTCATTTTTACTATATTAATCCTGCCAATCCATGAGCATGGCAGATTTTTCCATCTTCTGAGGTCTTCTTCAATTTCTTTCTTCAGAGACTTGAAGTACTTGTCATACAGATCTTTCACTTGTTTGGTTAGAGTCACACCAAGATACTTAATATGGTTTGTGGCTATCGTGAAGGGTATCATTTCTTTTACTTCTTTCTCAGCCTGCTTATCCTTTGAATATAGGAAGGCTACTGACTTGCTTGAGTTGATTTTATATCTGGCCACTTTGCTGAAGTTGTTTATTAGCTGTAGGAGTTCTCTGGTTGAATTCTTTGTGTCGCTTAAGTATACTATCATATCATCTGCAAATAGTGATAGTTTGACTTCTTCCTTTCCAATTTGTATCCCTTTGACCATTTTTGGTGTCTAATTGCTCTAGCAAGAACTTCAAGTACTATATTGAAAGATATGGAGAGAGAGGGCAGCCTTGTCTAGTGCCTGATTTTAGTGGGATTGCTTCAAGTTTCTCTCCATTTAGATTGATGTTGGCTACCGGCTTGCTATAAATTGCTTTTACTATGTTTAGATAAGGGCCTCGAAAAAAAAACATGAACATAATTAATATTGAAATTTAAAATATTTATTATAGTTAGAATTAAAATATAATTGCATTATTCCCCTCATTATTTCCTCATTCCAAACTCTTCATGCTTTTGTCACAGTCTCATTATTGTCTTCTAGGTCAATGTAGAATAAATATTCATATATCCTACTCATATCATTTAGGGTTGCTCATAAGAATGTGTTTTAGGGCTTACCGTTGGAATTGTATAACTGATTAAGGTGCTCATCCATGGCCTGCTTTCAATAGTCTTTAACTGCCTGTAGCACTTTTATTTATGGGTATTTGTGCCATTCTCAGCAATTTACATTTTCATCCCAAGCGAGCTCTCATTATTCAAGGTTTCTTTGGTAGTCATATTTTCGAGCTTTCATAGTTTCAGCTTCATTTTTAGATCTAGAAGACACAATATCACAACAAACTTCCTGGTTTTCTGGCTTAGTTTAGTCTTGTCACATCTTCTAGGTTCCCTGATCCTTAGATATTGGACTCATATTGTACATATATCCACTGCATAATCATTTGATCTCTGCATCTTGGCCAGCTGTTATGTTCTTTGATGGCCTATGCTTTGTTGTGGAGTATGTATCACATTTACCTGTAGGCATAAAGATAGTATTTTGTGTACAACTAATGCCCTAATTGGGGTTTCTATTGCTATGAAATGACGCCATGGCTATGCCAACTATTTTAAAGGAAAGCTTTTAATTGGGCCTTTTTTTAAGTTTTGGAGCAGTAGTTCATTTTCATTATGGTGGGAAGCCTCAAATCATGAAGACAGATATGGTACTAGAGAGGTAGCTGAGAGTTCCACATCTGGAACTGCAGGCATCGAGAAGTGAATGAATCAAACTTCCTTTGACAATGCCATACCTACTGCAACAAAGCTACAAATCCTAATAATGTTAATCTTTCTACATCTGTAGGGCTGATTTTACTTAAACTACCACAGTAAATGATTATGGTTATTTAAGAAAGGAGGAATAAAATGTTCTCCTCTAAGATACATGACCTTACTAGTCAGAAGTAGTTGGCTCGATTTACATAGCCTAGCATGATCTAAAGGAAAATATCCATTGAAAAACAGACTGGCTCAGGTGAGTCTGTGCTAGGTCAATGGGAGATTGTCTTCACCTTTAAATGATATATGATGAACCCATCTACCATGGCCAGCACCATTAACCATGTGGGATGTGTACAAAGCTACCTAATCATGAACCTGTGACCAAGCCAGGGAGTAGGAGAGCATGTTTTGTCTTAGTTTTTGCTTCAGGTATTGCCTTGAGTGTCTTCATTTCCCTCTATGGTGGAATTTGACTTGGAAATAAAAACCAAACAAATCTTCTCTTTCTCAAGTTGTTTTTTGGTAGACTGACATAAAATGCAGCAACAAAAAGAAAACTAGAACATGTAGTTCCAACACTTTGTATGGAATTATTGTGCATTGATTAGATATACTTTCTCCTTTATTTAAGTACTTGGTGCTTTGCTGGTTTATATGCATGTAGAATACTCTATGATGACTTTCTTCTCAAGAATATGGTAGGAAAATACATTAAAGCTTGATTTAATCTGAGTGTAAAGGAACACATGTAATACCAGCACTTGGGAGGCAAAGGATGTCAGGCCTCTGTTACTTAGAGGCCATCCTGATGGATATAGTAAGTCACAAGGCAAATAGAGCTACATAGTGAGATCATGCCAAACAACACAAACCATATGTGGAATAAACAGAAAATGTTAAGTTATAGTGGAAAACACTGACAATGGATTTTTGCCAGATGTTCAACATTGGTAGGTCAGACTTAATCCATGTGACAGAGTGGAAATGGTATGTTTATCATTTGACTCTATCTAAAACCTTAGCCTGTTTATCAGAGAATAGTATACTTCAAATATAAGAATTTTGGTATGTGACAATATGAACATTTTTCAAATCCGAAGAGCATAATAGCAAGAAAAGTCTCTGAGAATTCAGCCAGGAGTATGCTAAAGAATACAACTACGAATAATAAAACAGAATCCTCAAACAGGGAATTTAAGAAAAATTATACCGGTGTAAATCTGTAATAGCATATTTTTGTTATTTAATCAATCATAATAAATATTCCCTTCTAATCATGAGCACTCAGTCTGAAGTATCTCCGCATTAAATTACCTATATACATTCCACATTTTATATTGCAAAAACCCTGATAACAAATTTTACCTTTGCTGAAAGTATATGAATGTGTACACCAATTATACTATCTAACGCTTATTTCCACTTGGGTTCTTATACCTGAGAAAGGTTGGAGCAATTAAGAATGCATAACAGCTTAACTCTTACATTTTATTTGGGAGCGAGGAAGTTAATGAGATGGCTTCCTGGGTAGGTAGGTAATAATAGTTTGATAACTAAAAGATTCAGCATTTTTTTTTGACCAAAAATATCTCAAAGCCATTAATCCAGTCTGACACTTCCTAGGTCAAGGATGAAGAAGGCACTGGGAACCCCGTATGTTTTTATCTTATCCCAAATTACCTGTACTTTATGTTTCAAACTGAAAACTCAGTGTTGTCTTCTTAAGTGTCTTCATGCTGTCTGTCACCTGAGCCAGTAACTTGATATATTAAGCCAATTCCCATTATCATTCAGTAACAAATGCATTCATGAAGAATGAAATAAGAAACTCTCACTAGTAAGAATTCCATAAGTCATGAACTCAGCATTTAAAATCTTAGAATTCTAAGAGCTCAGAATAAAGATATTGGTCTTCACTTTCTCCATATTTTTTAAAACCTCTATTTCCATAAATTTAGAAAAAAATAGCATAAGTCCTTAGAAGCCTATTGCTTGACCATGAAAAACAGTATTGTGAATTATTTTTAAATTTAAACTTTTAAAAAGTTAATTTAAAAATGTTCCACATCTTCCCTTAATTCATTTAAGTCAATATTATGTTATTTTCTCAAATATTTTAGTACAGTAAAGATATTTCCCTTTTCTGATTTCATATCTGCAGCAAATGTCTGGATATTCAAGTGCAGAACTTTGGTACTTTTGTAGTTTCGACCTTATTTCTCATTCTTTTTTATTAATGTTCAAAAACTACTTGCACTCATTGTGGACTAGCACTATGTTACAAAAAGAACAGTTACTATGGAATCATAAACCAGTACCATCGCTCAACATATTCACTTCTTCATTTTTTGAGGTAGAAGCATAAAACAAACAACTACATATGTTTTGGGAATCATCTTTGAATAACCTTAATGAGATTAGTTTTGACACATCCTACCAAGCAGCCTTTTAGTTATTTAGTCTATACAAGAACAAAAGAAATGGAAAATGAGCAGAATTCATGTAGTCTTGCTTAGGAGTGTCAGAAATTTTTGAAAGAGAAAATACAATAAAACAGTCTATTCGAGTACAGTTGTTAGCAAGTTATTTTTAACATTGTAAGAGTTACTCATTGAAGATTGTGCATTTTAGGAATCAGTAATTATAATTCAGTTCTCTGATATCCCCAATTAGACATGTAAAGGTCAATATAGATTTAGAAGTCTGTAGTTAGTAATATTCATGGACATTCTCTGATATCAATAAAAAATTATAATATTTCATGATTTGCGGGTATAAAAATAAGATATTCCAAAGGGACATCTGATCTTTAAATACCTATATTGACTTTCTATTGCTGTATAAATAATGGTCACAGAATAACTGGTCTATGAAATTGTTGTAAAATGTTAGCCTGAAAAAAATACTTATTTAGAAACATTTATGCAGGTGAAACTCCAACACGCAAAGACTGTATTTCTGTTCAGAAAAATAGTTTCCTAGACGTGCTTTCATTTTTGTCAGTGCCTGGCAACTATTGTGAGCCACCACCTACCTTCTGCTGTAACAACTTTTCATCATATTACCCAGTCATAAATCCTCAAATTCTTGCACCTGCCTTAAAACTTTTTGTAACAAAAATCAGGAAATAAATATCTAGTTTTCACAGAATTTATGGAAGTACCTTAGATCTACTCAATAAATCAAATAATTTGATTTTAGCACATAATATGCTAACAACAATGATTCATCACTTTCATAATTTTAGGGTGGTAATGCCTTCTGGGAATCTGTTTATTATGGAACTAATTTGAAGATAATGAGATTAAAATTATGAAAAAAAAATAAATATGTAAAAAGGAAATAACCAATCTGTTTTTCCAGGCATCCTTTACCTTAAAATCTAATTCTGTCCAGATTACTTAATTTACAGTAAAATACTCTGTGCTAATCTATAAGTTTATAGTTCCCCAAAATTATTAGTGACACAAATACACTTTTAAAATTTCCATGTGTTTCTCTTATAGTTCATATTATAAATAAACGTAAGAGGATATATAAAGATATTTTTTTAATTTATTCATTTATTCAATTTACAGTCCAATATCAATCCTTCTTCACCTTCCCCTGTTCTACCTTCCCTTTCTCTTTTGAGAAGGGAAAGGCCCCCTCTAGGTTTCACCAACCCCCACTAACCTTTACCCCTACTACTCCCTGCTCATCAAGTTGCTACAAGACTAGGTGCATCCTCACCCACTAATGCCAGACAAGGGAGTCCATTTCGGGGCATATGATCCCCAGGCAGGCAGCCATTAAGCTCAGGGACAGTCCCTGTTCCAGTTGTCAGGGGACACATTTCAACACTACTGCTCTTCTGCTACATATGTATAAGGGGCATAGGTCCATTCTGAGCTTGCTCGTTTGTTGGTGATTCAGTCTCTGGGAGACCCTACCGTTCCAGGTTAGTTGACACAGTTAAGTCCCTGTCCTCTTCGAATCCTCCAATCCTTCTCACAACTCTTCCATTCCCAACTCTTTCATATGACTTCCTGAGCTCCATCTAATGTTTAGTTGTGAGTCTGTGCATCTCTTTCCATTAGCTGCTGGGTGGAGCTTTCAGAGGACAGTTATGTTAGGTTCCTGTATGCAAACATAACAGAATGTCAGGAGGCTGATATGAATATCTCCTGAGAGGCTCACCCAGAGCCTTACCAATACAGATGAAAATGGTTGCAGCCAACCATCAGACCGAGCAGTGGAACTCTAATGGAGGAGTTAGGAGAAGGACTGACGGAGCTGAAGGAATTTGTAACTACATAAGAAGAATGATTCTACAATTTGTTAGATAGTTTAACAGCAACCACATTAGAATTGAAATATTATCACTTAAATGCAGTGGCTTATTTAGAGAATGTTGTCTACTTCCCCTTCAGAAAATGGAATTAGACAAAGTAGTGGTGTGATTTAATAACAAGACTTGGGTTAGTGTGGTGGCACATGCCTTTAATCCCAGCACTCCAGAGCTGATGGAGCTCTGATTTGAGGCCAGCTGGTCTACAAAGGTCGGTCCAGGTAAGTCAGTCTGTGTAAAGGTTCCTCTGATGAACCATTCATTCCTTTGTAGAAAGTTAAAATCTGTACTACGAGGTTATGATTCATGGAATCTCTTTGATGTGGAAATAGAATCATGGTTGGAGCAGCTGTTGACAATTTAAGACCTACTGAATAAATGAGTCAACAAAATTTGCTAATATTAATTAATGACCTGAATGCTTTTTCTCTACCCTGATTCAATCCTTACTGGTAGGACCAATCTTTTCAGTATTTGGATTCTGGTTCAGTGAGTGAGAAAAGTAATTTTGTAGTATCAATATGTCACACAAATGTATATTTACTTTATTGTAAATAATGGTAATCAGTGGTCAATAAATAGTTTTATATTCCTTAAAAAAAGGAATAACAATATCAATCAAACAGACCTCCCAGTATTCCTAGAGACTGAACCACCAAACAAAGAATGCACATGGAGGGACCCATGGCAATAGCTGCATATGCAGCAGAGGATGGCCTTGTCTGGCATCAAAGGGAGGGGAAATCCTTGTTCCTGTGAAGGCTTGATGCCCCAGCATAGGGGAATGCTATGGTGGTGGGGCAGGAGTGGGTATATGGTGGGGGGAAATAAATAAAAATCACTTTCTATCTCCTTTATTTGCAGTACTAGAAATGCAACATATTAAGAAATATAAATTGTCATTAATATCATAAAAAAATAGTGTCAGGGATTGGCTCTTGCCCATGGGATGAGTCTAAATTTGGGGCAGTCCTCAGTTGGCCATTCCCTCATTCTGTGTTCTATCTTTGTCTCTGCACTTCTTGTAGGCAAAACACAATTTGAGTCAAAGTTTTTGTGGATGGGTTGCTACATTTATCTCTCCAGTGGGAGTCCCGCTTGCTATGTGAAGTGGCCACTTCAGAATCCATATCCCCAGTGCTAGGAGTCTCAATTGGAGTTGCCCCCAGAGACCCTAAGGGAAATCTCCCCATTCCAGGTATGTGACACATCCTAGATATCTCCCCCCACTGTGATCTCTCTTTCTGATCTATGCCCCATGTTCTTCTCCCTATCTGCTCTTCCATTCATTTCCTTCCTTCCATCAACATCTGATATTTACTTTGATTCCCCTGTTGAGAAAAATTCAAGTGTCCTTCCTTAGCCCTTCCTTGTTATTTGGCTTTTTTGAGTCTGATGACAGCATGGTTATACTGCATGCTAAGGCAAATATACACTTACAAGTGAGAACATACTATGCATGTCATTTTGGGTCTGAGTTACCTCACTCAGGATGATACTTTCAAGTTTCATTCATTTGCCTGTGAAATTCATTATGCCTTTGTTTTTAAAGGCTGAGTAGTATTGAATTGTGTAGATATACTATATTTTCTGCATCTGTTCTTCAGTTCAGACACATCTAGGTTGTTTTGAGTTTCTGGCTATTAAGAATAAAATTGATATGAACATGGTTGAGCAATTGTCCTTGTAGGATGGTTGAGCAAGCCCAGGAATTGTCTGGCTAGGTCTGGAGAAATATTCTCCATAGCCTCAGAAACCAACAAAATGTATTCCAGAGTGGTTGTACAAGTATTTACTACTCTCAAGCTGTACAACAGAACAGTAGTAATTAAAATGTATGGTATTGTTGTAGAAGCACACATGTAAATAAAGGAAATCAAATCAAAGTTCTGAAATAAACCCATTCACCTATTAACTCTGGATTTTTGATGATGAAGCCAAAACCATTCAGTTGAAAAGGGAGAGCATCTTCAACAAATGGTGCTGGTCTAACTGGATGTCTGAAAGCAGAAGAGTGCAAATAGATGTATATTCATCACCCTGCATAAAACTCAAGGCCACGTGGATCAAAGCCCTCGGTATAAAAACAGGTATATTAAATCTAATAAGAACAGAAATCAGGGAATAACCTAAAATTTGTTGTTATGAGAGACATCTTTCTGAATGGAACACCAATGTTTCAGGCACTAAGGTCAAGTTCCTAAATGAGACCTCATGAAACTGAAAAGCTTCTCTAAGTCAAGGACAACATTAAATTGGAACTATATTACAGTCTATGGATTGGGAAAAGATCTTCACTAACCCTACATTTGACAGAAGGCAAATATCCAAAATACATAAAGAACTCAAGAAGTTAAGTTCCAACAATCCAAATACTCCAATTAACAAATGAGATAATTTTCGTGACATAGCTGACTGAAATGTGAATTGACACTGGGAAAGATGACTCAGCAGTAGAGACTGTGTTGTTCTTACGGAGGACCAGAGTTCCAGTGCCAACATCTCCATAGTAGCTGACCGCCATCTATAACTTCAGTTACTGTGAATAAAAGGTATTATTATTCTGACCTCTATGTACACTAACCATGCATGTAATGCATATAGATATAGATATAGAGAAAGATAGACATAGACATAGATAAATATGTGTATATGTATATGCATACACACACACACACACACACACACACACACACACACACACACACACACACAGGCTAAACACTCAGATGCATAAGATAAATGACCATATCCAAAAGTGTGACAGAAATGAAGAGAAAATGTGATAAAGAAGGCCATGGCTTACAAAGATGAATATATTTTGGTATAAAGGAGATGTAGAAGAGAGAAAGCATTAAGGAGTTTAAGGGGTAGGGAAATTAAAGTCTTACCTACAAAAGTTTTGAAAACTAACAGATCACATGTAAGAAGCATTTGTAGAAGAGCAATGTAGGTTCATTCTCAACATCAATTGGACTTAATTCTCCTATAAAAAGACACAAGCTAACAGAATGAATGTGCAAACCGGATCCATCACTTTGCTGCATACAGGAATTACACCTTAGTTAAAAAAATATAGGCATTACTTCAGAGTAAAGGGCTGTAAAAAAGATCTTCCAAGTAAACTGATCAAAGAAGCAAGTTAGAGTAGACTTTCTAATATCTAATAACATAGACATTCAACCAAGAAAAAAAGTGATGGGAAAGGACATTTTATACACATCAAAGGAAAAATTTACCAAGACTCAATTCTGAATATTTATTCCCCAAATTCAAGGGCCCCCACATTCATAAAAAAAATTGCTAAAGGTTAAATTATGCATTGAACTGCACATATTAACTGTGGGAGATTCCAATACCCCATGTTCACCAATAGACAGGCCATTGAGCTAGAAACTAAGCAGAGAAATAATAAAACTAACAGGTTATGAATCAAATGGACCTAATAGATATGTACAGCCGGGCAGTGGTGGCACATGCCTTTAAACTCAGCACTTGGGAGGCAGAGGCAGGTGAATATCTGAGGTCGAGGCCAGCCTGGTCTACAGAGTGAGTTACAGGAGAGCCAGGGCTACACAGAGAAACCCTGTCTCGAAAAACCAAAAAAAAAAAAAATAGATATCTACAGAACATTTCACCCAAACACAAAGAATATACCTTCCTTTTAGCACCTCACAGAATCTTCTCCAAACATCACCATATAGATCTCTAGAAAGAAAACCATAACAGACATAATAAAATTGAATTAACCCCTTGTATCTGTTCAGATCACTGTGGACTAAAGCCAGAATTCAACAACAGAAAGCCTCCGAATTCATGAAACCTGAACAACTCTCTATTGAATGACCACTGGCTCAGGGGAGAAGAAAGAAAGAAAGAAATAATAGACTTTCTAGAATTAAATGAAAATGAAGGTACAACATACCCAAAATATAGTACACAATGAAAGCAGTGTTAAGAGCGAATTTTATTCTACTAAGTGCCTTCACAAAGAAATTGGTGAGATCTCACACTAGCAACTTATAAATATACCGAAGTGTCTAGAACAAAATGAAGAAAGCACACCTAAGGTTAGAAGAGGGAAGAGAATAGTCAAACTCAGGGCTAAAATCAATAAATTAGAAACTAAGAGAACAATACAAAGAATCAATGAATCCAAGAGTTGTTTCTTAGAGGAAGCCAACAAGATAGACAAAACCTTAGCCAAACTAACTAACAGCAGAGAGACAATATCCAAATCAACAAAATCAGAAATGTCAAGGGGACATAATGAGAAAACTGAGGAAAGTCAAAGAATGATTAGGTTGTTCAAAAGCCTGTACTCCACAGAAGTTGAAAAATCTAAACAAAATAGATAATTTTCCTGACAGATCCCATTTACCAAAGTTAAATCAAGATTAGGTAAACAATTTAAATTGCAGGAGTAGCAATTGTTGATTCCTGTTATTTTGATATTGGTGGTGGTTGTGTGTGTGTATGTATGCGTGTGTGTTTGTGTATGGGGGTGAGTGTATGTGTATGCGTGTCTGTGTATGTCTGTGTTTCCCTCACATAAAACAGATGAAGTCATTAAAAGTCTCCCATGCAAAAGAAGCACAGAATCATATGATCTTAACACAGAAGACCTAACACCAATACTCTTCAAAATATTCCACAAAATAGAAACAAAAGGAACACTACCAAACTTATTCTATGAGGTCATAGTCACCTTGATACATAAACCACACAAAGACTCAACATGAAAAGACATTTTCTCTTAAAATAATCAATGTAAAAATGCTCAATAAAATTATAACAAACTGAATCAAAGAACACCGCAAAAACATCACTCACCATGATCAAGTAGGATTCATCCAGAGATGCATGGATGATCCAATATAAAAAAAAATGTATCAATGTAATCCACCATAAAAAAAAAAAACTGAAAGAAACAAATCACATGATCATCTCATTAGATGCTCCAAACTCCTTTGACAAAAGCCAACACCCCTTCATGTAAAACATCTCGGAGAGATCAGTGAGACAAGGCACATACAAAAACATAATAGAAGCAATATAGAGCAAGCCAAGAGCCAACATCAAATTAAATGGAGAGAAACCACAAAAGCACCCTAGACATGAATCTGATGGTTCTTCAGAAAATTGGAAATAGTTTTACTTGAAAACCCAGCTATATGGTTCCTAAGCATATACTCAAGAAATACTCCATAATATCCAAAGGACATGTGTTCCACTATGCTCATAGCAGGGTTATTTGTAACAACGAGAGTCTGGAAGCAATCCAGATGCACCTCAGCCGAAAAATGAATACAGAAATGTGATTCATTTATACAACGGAGGGGGACTAAAGGGAGAGTGGATGAGGAAGAAATCTGGGAGAGGGAAACATGGAGTGCATCATTCGGGATGTACATAAATATAATTAATTAGTCAATTAATTATAATAAAACAAAAACACAATAAGTCTCACATTTTGTGGTTCTTGCTTTTCTACATTTAGAGTTCCAGAAGTAGATAAAAAATAGGTACTTTGTTTTTTTTACTTAATGTGGATCCGGGTTAACATAACTTGCCTCCACAGCATTGTTTGGTCCAACATCTCTATATTTTCCGTGTCCTCATCTCTGCTCACTCTTCCACTTACCACTACTTGTTCTTCAATATTTTCAATAACAAAAGTTTATAAAATTGGGTCTAGAATTCCCTTGCTCAATGTCCTTGTTAAACGCTATTCTTAATTCCTTATCTAAAATTTGCATCCTTGGAATCTTTCACATATTTCATAATCTTGAAGATATAATACTAGTATTATAGAAATATCACACGCAGAAATATATTCCTTATTTTGCAATATTTTATTAGGAATGATTACAAATTGCCTTATAGGGTAAGTGAAACATTTACACATGATTCTATGACTTTACTAAGAACTTTTTTTATATAGTGTG
>BTHU01000019.1:20019086-20116586 GCA_036184795.1 Tokudaia tokunoshimensis
AAATAAAGAATTATCACACCTAACTCAGATTCAAAGAATTTCCACAAACCTTATCTTGACTTCTGTTTTAATTACAAATAGATACAATGAGTGAAGCAGTGACTAGGAAGAGGCAGACACATGATGTCACTGCTCTCATAGACGAGTCAATTATACAATATTCAATTTCATTTTTGATATAATATTCATAAATGTAAGAAAGATAGTAACAACATTAACAATCAACACCAATGATAATAAACTAGCATAACACTGGAATTCTGTGTGTTTATACCTATAAGGCTACTGTACTAATTTAATTTCACAAGGTCATGTCATAAATGCTCTCCTTTTATTAAATGGAAACTATTAAACATTGGCAACCTTTAGTAGTTCTCAATTAATATAGAATTCTAACGATTTCATGAATAATTACTTTTATGACAGAAATTGCATCATATTTAAGTGGGGAGAAGTCTGAGTTAAGTCAGAATATGTGCCCTGATCCCTTTTATATTGAAAATCATGGAATCTTTACTAGTGTCTTGACTGTCTCACTTCACAAAGACTTTAAATGTTAAAACACTGAACCTCTAAGCTCTCAAAGGGAAAAAAATGACTTTCTAATTTAATGCTCAAATTTTCTGTTATACTGGGCATCAGCACATCTTTACTGTGAATTTATACGATCAAAGAGTCTTGGAACCTGAGATAACTCAACTTTAGAAGGTTTTAAAGGTTAAAAGCATAGCGTGATTTAAGTATTTAGACGAGTAAAAGAGTGTTTTCTGGAGTAAAGAAATCACTCTAAGTTATTCAAAGGCTTCCTTTTCCTCAGGGCAGCTTAAATAATTGGATTCATGGATATCTGAACCACTGGCTGGGTGTAGGGAGGAACCAATGTCACTTTCGATATTCATTCTGAAATATTTGCTCCATTTTACCATTTCAGTTAAAATGAATTTTTGACAGAAATAAATACTAAATATGCAAACCAAGACCTTGGGGAAATTATTTTAACAACATGCAAATGTATATCAACAACCTCCCAACATATAGTAAATTTAAGAGAAATTATCACTTAAGTCACTGTGTTCAACAGTCTATTTGAATAATTATTCCATATATTAAATTTATGATGAAAAGTTTTATTTGTATTCTGAAAATATATCAAATTTGGTACAAATAGAAATTATATTGGCATATAATTTTATGTTAAGTAGCTAACTAATGGACAACTCTTATAAAAAGAAAAGAGTAAAAAAATTCTACAAATAAGATGAATATAGTAACTTGATTTAATTAATATTTTGTATAAAATTATCTGAAACACAAAGAAATATATCTGTATCTTAGTAGATTCATATTATATCAACTCTTATATAAGATGTATCATTATCTTAGGATGTCTGAGGAGATTAGAAAGTAATGCCGAACAGTATAAAATTAAATAGGAGGATGGACTGTGGAAGAATGTTTCTTAATACAAGGGATTCTTATAAAAATTGTAACAATTTTGTATGAAATAATTGAACACTTCGAATTCAATTTGTTGAGAATTTTATACATGATTATGAAAATAACTTCCATCTCTCCCTCTCCGCTCTCAACTCTTCACCCTCCACCTATGCTGTGGCCTATGCTCTCTTTCATGTTTATAACCTTATAATTCTTTAATTATTGTTGTTATGTATCTAATCAACCATTTATATATCTGTCATGTATCTTTAAATAAAGTGATGTGCATATATATATATATATATATATACAAATTGCTGAGTAAAATTAAGTTGCATATGGATACCTGAAAGACAGAAACTTTAAAGTACCTGTAAATAGTGACTAGGAAAAGCAGTGTAAGTTAGACCTCTCTAAACAGAATATCTAGTGGCTGAGGAATTTGAATTAAAGAAGTTACAGTTCAGCTGAATCATGTATTTAGTTAATAACACTAGTAATTCTGTTACAACTGGTCACATCACAAAGAAAAATGTTGGCCCAGCAATGCATTTATATGCTGCTTATAGAGACATGAATCAGAAAAGGAACACACAGTGCACTGGTCAATCAATCATGCTTGGCCAAGTGGGAAATAAGAGCTAAATAACAAACTGGTAAACTGTCTCTGTGTCCTTGTTACCCTGAAGACTTCAGAGCAGTCAGGATTATTCACAAAGGTACTCTGTGTATAATTGAACCTCACTAAAAATCATTATGTCACACATCAATCATGTAATTTGTGACAAATATTAACTCTCACAGACATGATGTGCTTCGTTCAATGAGATTAATTTACTATGGGCAGTTAATTAACTATATGTGCGGCTACTTTTTATATATTCATCAATATATAAGAGAGTGTTTTTACCAGATTAAAATATGAAAGTAAATATTAAATGGTCATATATATGTGATGAAAGTGATGAAAAAACAGTGACTCTGAATATAAACTAGAAAAGTAACAGCAGCATATTAGCATTAACTGTTTCTTTTAATATCCCTTATGTGTAAGAAACTGCATTAGGGAAAATGTTATAAAGATGGATGAATAGACAGGACAAATTAAATCTGGTAAGCCACTCTATCGATGAGTTCTTCTCTCAGACTTGTTGACAATGTATTTTCAGAAGACTTAGAAATAAACTTGGAAAGATCTCCCTATGTCAATTAACTTCATTGAAAAAGATTCATATACTATCTTCTTTGTTAGAAAAGTTAAATACTGAAAAATTAAGTACCACCTAATTTAATCAAGGTGAATGGAATGTGTGATCATGTTAAATTATGAAAGAAATATCATCCAAATATAATATGTTTTAAAATGTATTACTTTAAAAGATAAAACATGCCTAACTAGCACATATTAAATGTTTACCACAGAATGGCTTGCATTGGTATTAACCAACTAAAAAATAAAAATAGAAGATATAACTTTCTTTCTCAGAGGGTACAGAATATAACATCCTGGGGGATTATTTTAAGATTGCCAAAGCAGAGGCTCCATTAGATTTACTGAAATTAGAGTAGACCAAAGTTTCCATTGTAGTGAACACTTGGCATATAATATCGGTTCTACTTTCTCACATGCAAACTCTCAAGAAGCTCCTCTGTGAAATATAATTGGAGAATTAAGTTGAAATAAATAGAGAATTCATGTACAGAATAAATTAGCAAATTTTTGTCAAGCACCCTATAAAGAATATATTTGAATTCCTCAAACATCAAAGCCTGTCATGGAATCAGTCTGTTTCAGTCCTCTCCTCAGGAGTAGAAAAAGTCCTTAAACTCTGAAAGCTCACACACAGCAATATACTTCCTCCAGAGAGCCCACTTCTCCTAAATTTTCCCAGATCATCACTGTCTTAGGATCTGATAGTTGTAAAGAAATCCCACGTCCCTGGCAACTCATATAAAGAAAAACATTTAATTGGGGCTGGATTACACTTTCAGAGGTTTGCTCCATTATCATCATGGCAGCATGCAGGTAAACACAGTGCTGGAGAGGTAGCTGAGAAGTCTACATGTGGATCAGCATGCAACAGAAAGTGACTGTGAGCCCCTGAGCCTGGGTTTGAGCTTCTGAGACTTCATAACCCACCCCCTAATGACAGACTTCCTCTAACAAGGCCATACCTACTGCAACAAGGCCACAATTCTTAATAGTGCTGTTCACTATGAGGCTAAGAATTTTATCAGGAGTCTCTGGAGGCTAAGCCTATTCAGACCTCAACAGTACAGTCACCAAAGGGAATCACACATTCCAATATATGAGGAAAGGGCAAACCTTCTCATCTAAATCACCACACCATTCTTTGAAGTTTAAAAGGGTTTACATTCACCTTGTAATATCAGGAAATTTTGACATACATGTGAAAAACAAAGTAGTCTGTGCAGGGTGATGAATATGTAAGGATTCTGAAAACAGGTCACCATCCCCATGGTCACCAAGCTGACAACAGATGCCTTGAAAGAATCCAAATTTGCTGTCATATTGTTATGCCAGAAAATATTTATGAACCCCAAAAAGACCACCAAGGAGCCAAATCTAATCCAATTAGAATCTCTTTGTTCAAGCTTGAGCTTGGGATCCCTGCCAACCCTGACACAACAGGAAAGGGGGAGGGGGACCCTGAACCTAGTTTTAGGCAAGAATTTTTAGAAGCAAAAACAGGATGTGTAGCCTGGTATGCATCTCATTAGAGGCCATTATGGCCTTTTAAATAATTGTCTGGTGCTGGGAGCCAAACCATAAATTTAACTTCTGCTTTCCTCCTGACTGATGGTTGTAAGGATGTAAAGTGCCAGAGGCAGGCTTGCAACCAGGGGGATGTAGATTTGTGGGGGAATAACATGGAAACTGGTGCAAAGTGCAGATTTTGTTGGGGTGTTTTCTGGAAGCTGGTGTTAGACACAGGTCTTGTTGGGGAGTAGCCTGGAAACTGATGCCAAGTACCAGTCTGTTAGTTAACTTGAGTTCAACCTTACATCAGGTTCTCTAAGATGGAGTCTGAACCCAAAAGATTTGGACTCTCAATATCAATCTTGACAATCTGACCCCCTGAGCTGAGAGTAAACAATTTTTACTTATTTCAGTTAACCATATTTATATAGTTGTTAAGGCCTGGGTAACCACTGCCTGTCTATTACAGTAGTCATTTTGTCTTATGCCTGCCGCCAGCCATCTCATGCTGTTAACAAGGAAAATTTTCTTATGTGCTGTTACTAGGGAACTTTATCATGTCAGAATTGATTGTATATTTTGTTATGTTCTTTGCTTTGATGATCTTAGAAACTCCCCAAACTCTTGCCCTACTTTAAATCCAATCACAGTACAGTTTAAGTTCCCAAGAACTCCTTGGGTAATTGACATGATGTTTGTCAGAAAAATGCACATACATGGGTAACTGACATCCATCTTGGTAAGTTGAGACATGAATGCTAGGCAAGTCATTCTGCCTCAGTTGAATAACCCAACCAATGGGAATAGGATAAATGTACTACAGAGACATGTTCCTAAGGAAATCCCCTATCCCTTAATCCCGATTGATGGAATGACTTTGCACAGATATATGTGAATTTCAAGCTTAAAAGCTCTATGGCTTTCTGACATAAGGTCTTAGTCTCAACTCCTGAATCTGACTTGTATCCCTGACTGACCAGTTATGAGTTGTGTATCCAATAAACTATCCCTGTTAGATTGAGACTTGTTTGTCCCGCCTCAGACTCCCTAGTGTTTGGGTTGTAGGCCTGAATTACTCTATTAAAAGGTTTCATATTAGTCGTGAAACTAGGGACCTAAAAATTTGCTACAGACACTCTATTAGCAAATATCTAACATGCCTTTCAGGAGAAATATGAGTGCCCTGCTGCCAACATCTGATCATTGATTTTTTTGTTACTAATAAATAAATTCTATTGCTTCATATGTGGTTTTGTTTGAAACTTCTTGTATAATGAATATTTTTGGCTAATAAACATTTAATTCTTAGCCCTGAACATTGTCTATTGCAGAATCCAAGAACATATATAATTTTAGTTACTTTATATTGCTTTGGTAAAAACACCATGGTCAAAACATTTTATAAAAGGAAGAATTTATTTAGGACTTATAAGTCCAGACTGATAGGAATCTATCATCATAGTGATGGGAACATAGTAATAGGTAAATAGCATGATGCTGCAATATCACCTGAAACTTCATATCACAGTCTACATACAAATAAGGAGCAAGGAAATACAGTTGGAGAGGAGGGAGTGAAACCTTAAGCTTGCAACAGTGACACATTTTTTCCAACAAAGCCACATCTCCTAATGCTTTTCTAGTTTGCCAAGAGCTGGACAAAGTATTCAGTGTCCAAAATTTAATGAATTATTAATTTATTTAAAATGACTCAAACACCATGTGTGTCTCTTCATAACCTATCACAACCAGCTCTTAATATGGGGAATCTCAGCACTCAACTGTTCCCTTAGAGGCTAGTTTAAATTTCAAAATAAGCACAAACATGTAGTTATGAGGATATGATAGTAAATGGAACATAGAATGAACACTTGCTTGCAGGATAAAGACTGAAACACAAAGACAGGTCATGGTCACCTCGTTTTCTTTTAGATGTCAACATGCATATTGGGAGACTCAAATCTTTTGACAATGGTTATATATCTGCAAAAAGCTTGAAAATATCAAGATTATTGAATCAGTTGTGACAAATTTTATCAGCAATAAGTTTTCAAATACCAGATCCAGAATAATGAGAAAATTCTTTATTGGTAGTTATTTCTCATTACATTGCAAATTATCAGTGTGATTCTTGTATTTTATCTCATAGAACTCATTATTTACTTACAAATCTCTCCCATTCATTCTTGTACAGGTTAATATCTGCTCTTTTTAAGAAAAGTGGAATTTAGTTGTCTATTAGTGAAAGCGTTTTTAGTTATGCCTATACATATTAATTTCCCACTTGAATTATTACTTTTATGTCTCATGAGTCTTTGAATCTTCTAGGAAAATGGACCTGGGCTTAGTCTCTTTTGAGTTCTATGTGATGGAATCATTAACTTTCTTTAAGAGCTGGACCATTTTTGAAGCACAGTACATGAGTGATGCTGTGTAAGAAGATTTCTGAGACCTTGTTGGAAAACTCCAAATAAACAAGGCCAAACTCTTGCTCTCTCTGTTACTCAATAACATGAGTGATTCTTGGTATGCACTTTCAGTCCCACTCTTCCCCCAGGTGTAGACCATAGGACAGACAAAAGTGAGCTTACTTGCGTTGGTATTATTAACAGCCCTTTATGGAAGACATGTTTTTTGCTCCACGTGGCTTGCCCTTGTAGTGATATACTCAGGTAACCTTTCTTAACCTTCAGAATATAAATTGTCAGATGCTCTGAATAATGGTGGCTATTGCATGACCTTTCAGTCTGCCACATTTTTTGGACCTGCCCCTTAGTTTCATGCTGCCATTAGAGTATTAAACAAGCGGTGTCACAAATCAGGAATCTGAAGTCAGCAATGAGGTTACAGAGTGGGGACTCTCACACAAGGACTTGAGTGATAATAATGGATCAGAAGACAGGAAGGGATTCCCTCATGTTGAGCTGTGCATCATATTTTAGTTCTAGTTTTTATTTTTTAAGAAAAGAGGAGCACAGGTATTGAAATCTCTACCATGAGATTGGTCGCCTGTCGTGGGTGGTTATAAACCCTGGTTTCCAGAAAAAGGAACATTAGATGAAGAAGTATGAGACAGAGTCTGAAAGAATATTGAAAGGATATATAAAGAAAGGGAAGACATTCCTGTTCTAGTTTCAACCATTTGAGTATTAATTTGCATATTATTATAATACTTAAAAATCATGAAAAAGATATGGCTAATTCCTTGAATTACTGTAAGCTGAATGACCAAATCTTAAAAATGGTAAAAGAGGTAAAAGAGGGAGAAGTGGGAAAGGAAGAGAGAGAGGGAGAGAAAGAGAGGGAGAGGGAGAGAGGGAGAGGGAGAGGGAGAGAGAGGTGGGGGATTCTCCCTGTTCAAGAAAAATTCAATGTAAAAACAGCACTGGAAACTATGCTGGTGACAAATCCCTCAGCTCTCTTATTGGAGCCTCCTTTACAAATTCATCCTCTTGCCTTAAAATGACCTTGAAGTATGGGATGAGGTATCTGATAACTAATATAATTTTAAATTCTTTCCACTTTTTGATGAAGACTTAGGACAGCCTATGAAATAAGTTAACTGTGCAACCTAGGCAAGCTAGAGCACCACATCAGGGAAAAACACATTTGTTTATCCAGCCTCATGAGCTTCACTTGGTATTTCCTGTGCGATTTCAGCAAAATCAAAATGTATGCCTTATTAAGCACTAAATACCCTCTTTAAAAATCTAGAAGAGACAGCATTGGAAGAAACCTTGCAAATTATATCAAAGGGAAAGAAAAGAAGCACAGCTATTTAAATTTAAAGTAAAAGAGGCATTTAAGTATCATGAAGATACTTCACTGTCTTTAAACTTACTTATTTCCCCAAATAAATTGTTTCCCACAGGCACAAGAGGATAAAACTTTGGGATCAATCTATTTACACCAGAAGGGCCATACTCTTCTTTCTCAATTAGTAAATCAGAAGAAGACCAATCTCAACACCCATAATCCTTTGTGCATTATCTTATCCTTAACTATCAAACAGTTATTAAAAGTGCTACAGAACTCTATTCATTTTCAAATTTCTTTCACTGGTAACTATGGAAGGTTAGGATATCATTATCCAGCTGGCAAAGTATGGGATTTTCTCATACAAACCGAATTTGTAATCACAAAAATGTTCAACCTTATCCCATTCCACTGGTGGATACTATTTTATGGATGGCTCATCTAAAGCATAGGCGGATTTCATGGTTTAGAAGTTTATCTATTAATATTTCTTTTTCTTCAGAAAGAAAAGGTGTAGCTTACTGTTTTGATTCACCTAGTATGGTTAATTCATAAACCCTTAAATATTGTTTCAAAATCTGCTTATTATTTCCAGCAATAGATCCATACTCACACACCTCTAATCCCCTGGTTTTATTGCAGAAGGGAATGAGCAATTGGTTGCATTAACTTGACCTATTTACACTTCCCCAGATGAAAACTGAGAAGGGTTATGCATGTGTCATGCCAGATGGGTATACTGATACACTGTAGATTCTTCTCTAGCTCCTCTAGTGTTGGGCCATCAAGGATGACTGCAGAGGGCAAGGAGACAATGGAAGTCACCAGAAAAATAGCTAACTTTCAGTTAAACAGAGACAAAAGTTACCCATGGTTCATGTTACCACTGAAGGACATGTAGATGTCGCTGGACATCATATTGAGGTCCATGATCCAGGCTGCTGCCAGAGGCCATATTATTATCTGAGGTCCATATTAACACTGAAAATCATATTGATATCTGTAATCTATACTGTGAATGAGGGCTATCCTGAGGTCCCTAGTCCATGAACTCACAAGAAATCCGGTGGGCAAAATCTATGGTACATTCTTCCACTGAATGAAAAGAACAAAGACGCTTCTTTCCCAGTGGTATAGATGACTGCAAATTCACAGTATAATGAGAGAAATAGAAGGCCTCTGTGACAACCACATCTCTTTGCTAAATAAATAAATACAAGAATAATGGAAAAAAGAAAAGAAATATTCTAGACAAAAAAATTGAAGAAAAGTCTTAAAAGTTGACAGATATGCTGAAGTATAGCTTTCCAGATTTGATGACTTCAGGCAGAAGTGGAGTTGCGCAAGAACTCAATTTTCTCTCTGAAGCTGGGTTCTGAGTGTTTGACCATCCTCTAGTGAGTATATTAACAACACAATATAGATGTGCT
Organism: Tokudaia tokunoshimensis; assembly: GCA_036184795.1. NCBI lineage: Eukaryota > Metazoa > Chordata > Mammalia > Rodentia > Muridae > Tokudaia > Tokudaia tokunoshimensis. Next base: position 20,028,432 of record BTHU01000019.1, read on the forward strand.
TCTCCTCCTCCTCCCCCTCCCCCTCCCCCTCCCCCTCCCCTCCCCCTCCCCCTCCTCCTCCTCCTCCTCCTCCTCCTCCTCCTCCTCCTCCTCCTCCTCCTCCTCCTCCTCCTCCTCCTCCTCCTTCTTCTTCTTCTTCTTCTTCTTCTTCTTCTTCTTCTTCTTCTTCTTCTTCTTCTTCTTCTTCTTCTTCTTCTTCCTCTTCCATATCCTTCGTATTTCTATTCCTCCACTTCTCTCTCTCTCTCCCTCCATCACTCCCTCCTCAGGCACAAGAGTGGTGGGTTAGACACATGAGGACTGGAAAGTTAGAGTAATTAGGGTGAATCACATGAAATCCCAATTAATCAATAAAAATATTATGTTGGACCAAAAAAAGGAAAAAATAAATATTGGTCATATCAGTGGCAGTCAAGTCTGCAAAACTAAGGGCCAAGTAAAGGCTATGCTCCAAGGAAGAACTTCTATTACTAAAAACTGTTCTTATGACTGGACTTTTGGACCATAATACATTAATCTTTCATCTGGAGAAGAAAATGCATTTAATTTTTCTTGGGATTTAAATTACTTCCTATTTGTATAAAGCATCATAACATTTGTATTCTTATTAAAATCAAATATGGACTTACATCCTATAAAATACTAGAACTACTAATCATATTTGTCTCTTTCAAAATTATTATGTAGATTTTTCTGATCAATATAATAATGTAACTAATACTACTAGACACAGTTTAGAGCTCTGTTCTTGGTGGTCCAGTATTACATGCAATAGTTTCACTTTTCTAACAATTTAATTTGATTGCTTATAATACAACAATACTTGTAATACTCATATTTCAAAGAATCATTACATTTCTGTACAAAATCTCAAATTTAACCTGTTCTGGATACCCTGCTATTAAAAAAAATATTAAGAAGGTTGAGATATCAGAACTTGTTCCATGAATGAAACTGTATAAAGAGCGGCAGGTTCAATGTGGTTATAGCTCCAACTCCTCTCCAAGCCGACTAATTCAAACTGGCTTCTCTTCTCTTCTGACTGAATTGTTCTGCTTAGAAAAAAATGCTTCTGAATGCCAGGCACTGATTGCATGAACAGAATGGAACTAAACAGTATTGAACAAATATGACACTCAACCCATCTTCTCCCTGCATTGTTCTTTTTTTAAAATTGGATATTTTATTTATTTACATTTTTTGGTTTCCCCTCCGGAAACCACTACTACATACCCTCTGCATTTCTATGAGGGTGCTCCCCCACCCACTCACCCACTCTTGCCACCCTGTCTTGGCATTCCCCTACATTGGGGTATTGAGCCTTCACAGCACCAAGTGCCTCTCCTCCAATTGATGCCCACAAGTTCATCCTCTGCTGCATATGTGGCTGAAGCCATGGGTCCCTCCATGTGTACACTTTAATTGGTGGTTTAGTACCTGGGAGTTCTGGGGCAGGAGTCTGATTGGTTGATATTTTTGTTCTTCCTATGGAGTTTCAAACCCCTTCAGCTCCTTCAGTTCTTTCTCTAACTCCTCCATTGGGGAACCCATAATCAGCCCAATGATTGGCTGCAAGCCTCCTCCTCTGTATTTGTCAGGCTCTGGTAGAGTCTCTCAGGAGACAGCTATATCAGGTTCCTGTCATCAACCACTTCTTGGCATCCACAATAGTGTCTGGGTTTGGTGTCTCTATATGGGATGGATTTCCATGTGTGGTAGTGTCTAGATGGCCTTTCCTTCAGTCTCTTCTCCACACTTTGTCTCTGTATTTCCTTTAGACAGGAGCAATTCTGGGTTACAACTTTGGAGATGAGTGGTGGTTCCATCCCACAACCAGGAGCCTAGCCTAACCTTTAAATATGGTCCCTACAGTTTCTCCCTCCACTTTGTTGGGAATTTCAGCTAATCTCATCTCTGCAATGTCCTGGGAGCCTCTTGCTTTCCTGGAATCTGGAACTGTAGCTTTTCTTTTGTGTCTGTTGGCATGAGATTTGGGTGTGTTCTATTTCTAATTTTCAAATCATTTTCTGGAGGATCACTTGGTCTATTCCTCAATTTTACATTGTTGTTGGGTGTGAGGTGTTCACTAAAAGCATTTCTGTGCTTACACCTAGGAGGATTAAAGGTGTGTACTAAAGGGATGTCTGTATTCCAGCTGGATCACATAGACCTATGTCTTTGGATATAAATCTTTGCCAGAGTAGCAATGTTGTGGGATTAAAATTCTTACAATGTTCATGTCCCTTTCAATACAGTGGTATATCTTTCTTAGACTTTCATGTTTTTGAAGTAATTGAAAGAAAAATAATATAAAGTCTTATACACTAAAAGGCAAATATAAAATTTAAACAGAATATAATATTTAAATAATAAAAAAACAACCAAACTATATATGACCCGTGAGTTTATATGCTTTCTTAGAACTGAATAAATGATTTCTAAATTATTTTAAAAGTAATTATATTTTATTACTTTTACACCTTTAGAAAACCATATGAATATAAGAATATAGAAGGTTCATGTTATGCCATATTTATCAAGATATAATACAAAATATCCAATACAAATAAAAATGTATATCCAATTAAGTACCAAATTATGTATGTTTACTTATAAGTTAATGAACTATGACCATTATGAGTTTAACTGATTCTCATAATTAATTTTCATGTTGAAAGGATGAAATTAGAGAAGAAAATGAAAACAATAATTAAAAAGAAGTGTTTTAATTACTTTCTATATAAATTATTTGCATCTAACTTCTAGGGAGATTTCGTTTATTTTTTTTCTTTTATTTCAACTCCTTGACTTACCTGGAGTCAAACAAATTCACCAACTTTCATTAAACACTTATATTCTTGGATTTATGAGATGGTACAGTGGATCAGGGTTCTTGTCAATATGGAGAACTTGAGTACTAACACTGAAACCCACAGGGCAGAGAGAACCAACATTCACAGATTGCCCTCTGTCTTCATGAAGGTGTGGAATGTATGAGCTTATAAACACAATGTCATACACACATACAAACACAATCACATCCATGTAAGAATAGAAGAAATGTTTATAAAATTAAAAAGAAAATACTACATACAACAGTTAAAGCTCCATTTCATTAGGAATCTTCTTGTCAATCTCATTCTCTATTTTCCATGTGACTGAAGGTGTTATAAAATAAAATAAATCCATTAAGAAAGAAAAAAACTTAGGTTTGTGCAGAATGTGCATAGTGGTTTAAGGTAAAACAATAAATAAGAAGCTATTCAAGCAAAGCAAAAAAAAGTTATTGAAAATAGAACAGCAATAGCAAAAATCTATTGAATACTATTTTTGTTTTGTTTTTTAAGAGATTCCTGTATTTACTTCATAACCACGGAATACCTTGAAATGCTAATCTCCCTTCCTCTACCTTTCAAGTGCTAGGATTCCATGTATATTAAAATATTTCTGGGAATCAAACTTAGAATTTGGTATTGTATGCAAGCTAGAAAACTGCCTTTTAGTTGTTTTCAATACTTACTACATGATTGCTCCCAGTCAATTCACACCCATTTTCATGCCCTTCATCATATGTCTTTATATCTGAAATGTCTCCTCAATCTTACTGTAGTGATTTGATTTAGATTTCCAGCCCTCCCAAAGGCCTATATGTTTTCATGCCAGTCCCCAGTTAATGATGCTTTCAAGTAGGTATTAGGAGATGTGGTCTTGTTGAAGAAGGTGTGTCACTAGACTTGTGCTTTGAGTTTTCAAAAGCTTATGTATGGCAGGCCTAGTCTCTCCCTCTCTCTTTTCCTCTCTCTCTCCTTCCCTCCTCTCTCTCTCTCTTTCTCTCTCTCTCTCTCTCTCTCTCTCTCTCTCTCTCTCTCTCTCTCTCTCTCTCTCTCTGCATGTGTATGTAAGAGAAAGAAAGCCTCTGTGTGCCTGTGACTCTTTGTCTTTCTCTGTCTCTGTCTCTCTGTCTTTGTTTCTGTCATTGTCTGTCCCCCTCTCTCTCTGTCTCTCTCTGTCTCTCTATCTCTGTCTGTCTCTCTGTCTGTCTCCTGTTTCTCTACTTTCTGATTCCTAAGCATCAGGATATAAAACACTCATTTACTTTCCAATGACATGCTTGCTGGACAGAAGCTATGTTCCTATCCTGCCGATCATGAATGACATAGATTAAGACCCAGAACCTGTAAGCAAGTCCCCATTGATTACTTTTATAAGAGTTGTCACAGTGCTGTCTCATAGCAAAAGAACGTTGGCTAAGACACCTTCTGTAATGAAAGAAGGAAATAGAGTAGAATCTTTTCATTAAATTTAAATGTCAGTTGTGTATTGTCTGTTACTGTCATCTACTTTAATTGGTGATTATTATAAATATTTTCAAATCACAGATGATTTGGATAACAAAAAATATTATCCACTGAACATGGAATTTTATTTATCCATAAGGAAGTAAATAATGTCATTTTACAAAAATATGTATAAATGGAGATTTTGTGGGAAGAAAAATGAATGATATTCAGAAAGTTACTTCATGTTTTCTTTTATATATGTGATCTGGGTTTAATTAAAATATATTTAAAAAGAAAGTGGATTATTTAGGAAGAGAAAGAAGCTGATGGAAGGTGAAGAGAGATAAGGTATGGAAATGAAGAATGAATAGAAAGAAGGTGCATGATATTAATATAATCAAATTTCATAATGTAACCCTCCCTTTTTGTTCAATTAATGAAGCAAATCAAAAACGCACAACAGCTATAATTAAAAACATTTTTTAAAATATTGAACAATTATTAATTCATTGTAAGCACAGTTTGATAGTTGAGAACCAAAGAAAATGCACTTGGAAATTTAAGATTCTTCATATAATCTTCATTCTATCCTTGGTGCTATTTATTCTATCTTAATACCTTTGGAAGAAAAGAAACAGAGAGAATATGTCAATATTTAAAATTAGAAACATAAAATGAGTTTGGCTTGGTGTGAAGTCAAATCTACAGAATGGTTTCATGGTTTCATAATTTCACATCCATCCTTATTTTTTAATAAGTTAAATGTAGCATGTGATGCAGATGGTCAAAGTTTCAGCTGAGTTAATTAAAAAGATAAAATGCATTTTAAAGCACCTTTTATATCTACCACGTTAGATAGAAATAAAGATATTTATGTCTCTAAAATAGAACTGTATTACCCTAGCAAGTCAACTTTATGCTTAGAGCAGCTGCAAATGGAGTATGAACACTTGGAAAGTGACTCAACGTGTTTCACACACATGAGAATCTAGTATCTGGGAATAGATGAAAATATTAAAAATAAGACAAAAATGTGTGTGTGTGTGTGGGTGGGTGGGTGTCCGTCTGTCTGTCTGTCTGTCTGCCTGCCTGCCTGCCTAAATGGCTGGACAAGTATTTATGTGAATATATGTATCTGTGTCTATGTGCATATACACAGTTGTGTGTGTATATGTGTGTGTGTGTTTGAGTGTGTGTGTGTGTACATGTAGAAGCCAGAAAATGGCTTCAAGTTTATTCCTTAATGAACCTCCTTCTAAATTTATGAGAATGAGTATCTCATTGAATGTGAATCTCAAAGATTTGGAGAGACCAGCTATCTAGTTACTGGCTTTATTTTTTCACTAGTTGCATATAATATATTGCTGAACAAAAATGTCTCTAAGTGGATTACATAGATTTTGCTTGTTATAAAAATGTTAAGACAATCAACTTAGAAGAGAAAAGAGTTATTTTGTTTCATAGTCTGAAACGTTTTACCACATAATCAACAGATTCTGATATTTGGGGCATTAGTAAGACTTCACAGGTTTGTTCATATTGTTGTTCACCTATGGGGCTGCAAGCTACTTCAGCTCCTATGGTCCTTTTTCTAGGTTCTCCATTGTGGACTTTGTGCTCAGTCCAATGGTTGGCTGAGATCACCCACCTCTATATTTTTCAGGTACTGGCAGAGCCTCTCAGGAGACAACTGTATCAGGCTACAGTTAGCAAGCACTTGTTGGCATCCACTACAGTGTCTGGGTTTCATGAGTGTATATGGGATGGAACCCAGGTGAGGCATTCTCTGGATGGTCTTTCCTTCACTCTCTGCTCCACACTTTGTCTCTATATCTCCTCCCAGGGATATTTTGTTCCCCTTTCTAAGAAGGACCAAAGTTCCATACTTCGGTCTTCCTTCTTCTTGAGCTTCGTTTGGTCTGCGAATTGTGTCTTGGGTATTCCAAACTTCCGGGATAATGTCCACTTATCAGTGAGTGCATACCATGTGTGTTCTTTTGTTATTGGATTACCTCACTCAGGAAAACCAGTACTCACAGAGCTCCCAGGGAGTAAATTACCAACCAAAGAGTACACAGGGAGGGACCCATGGCTGCAGCTGCATATGTAGCAGAGGATGGCCTTGTTGAAAACCAAAGGGTGTAGAGACCCTTGGTCCTGAGAAGGCTCCATGCCCCACTATAGGGGAATGCCAGGACAGGGAAGTTGAAGTGGGTGGGTTGGAGAGCAGGGGGAGGGGAAGGGGATAGTGTGTTTTCAGAGGGGAAACCAGGAAAGGGGATAACATTTGAAATGTAAATAAAGAAAATATCCAATAAAAAAGATTTCACAGTAGAATTCAGTGAGGAAACCATATTTCTCATATCATAGCCATGAAACAAATTAAAAACAAGTTATTGGCATTTGTCTAAATATCCTCTTTGAGGGCAGACTGTCATTGACAGAATAATACCTGCCAAGCATTGATTTTTTAATATTTAAATAGCTTCACAATGAACAAAGCTGGAAACCAAGACTTTAATACATTAGAATTACATAACACTTCAGATTGTAGTGAAAGGATGAGTATGCCTAGAGTAAAAGATATTAAAATAGCAGAAGTCAATCTTTCACATTTAACATTTTCATATTTGTATACAATATATCTTGATCATTATTTACTCTATTTACTACTCCCAAAATCCACCACATCTTTCTCAGATCCCAGAACATCTTTCTCCCAACTTTATGTTCAATGTATTTCAACCCATAGACTGCACATATTAACAGGTATGCGATGTCATTCATTGACCAGGAAACGAGATGTTCTGTTTGAACAATTTTACAAACAAAGGAGTCATCAATTCATATGGCCAGTTATCAGGTAGAAACAATACAATCTTGCTGTTTGAAACAAAAGTCAATATCAAGGCAGGTACAATCAGAATTTGCCTCTACAAAAGAATTATTTCTGTTGTATTTCTTACTAAGATTTGCAGAATGTCTACTACCATCCATTTACACCTAACTTCTTTTTGTAAATTTTTTTTATTTATTTATTTATTTATTTATTTATTTGCTTTTTGAGACAGGGTTTCTCTGTGGCCCTGGTTGTCCTGGAACTCACTCTGTAGACCAGGCTGGCCTAGAACTCAGAAATCCACCTGCCTCTGCCTCCCAAGTGCTGGGATTAAAAGCATGTGCCACCACTGCCTAGCATAATTTTATTTTTTACTTAATCACTCTGCATCCCACCTATTTCACCTCATCCCACAATCCTTCCTCCATCCAACTTCCCCTTTTCCTTTGCATGGGTGGGGCCCCAGGGTATCTTCCCACCCTGGAACTTCAAATTTCTGAGAGGCTAGGTGCTTCCTCTCCCATTGAGGCCAGAAAAGGCATCCCAGTTAGACAAATATATCCAATATACAAGCAGCAGATTTTGGGATATACCTCACTCCAGTTGTTTGGGACCCACATGAAGATCAAGCTCTGAATCTGGCACATATGTGATGGAAGGCCTAGGTCTAACTTTTGATTCTTCATAATAAATGCATTTTTGGCTTTGAAAGGAGTTAGAAAGGGGAAATAGTCTATAGTCTTAGGGTGCTTTCCTTTTATATGTTATATTATTTATTCCCCCTCCACCTCCCTCTGTGTGTGTGTGTGTGTGTGTGTGTGTGCATGTGTGTGTGTGTGTGTGTGTGTGTGTGTGTGTGAGAGAGAGAGAGAGAGAGAGAGAGAGAGAGAGAGAGAGAGGGAGAGAGGGAGAAATATGTTGTAGTTGGTTTTCTCCTTTTCCCTTTCTAACATGTGGACCCTAAGAACTAAACTTGGGTCATCAGCCTTGGCTGAAGCACCTTTACCCTCTAATCTGATTAGTTTTCTCTCTCTCTCTCTCTCTCTCTCTCTCTCTCTCTCTCTCTCTCTCTCTCTCTCTCTCTCTTTCTCTCTCTCTCTTACTTCTCTCTCTCTCCTTCCCTCCCTCTTTCTCTCTCCCCTCTCTCCCCCTCCCTCTCTAGATTATAGAGATAGAGAAAAATACATATATACATAGAGAGTATATAGATAGATATTTGTCCCATAGAAAGCAATGTTAAGAATTAAAAATAAATGTTCAAAATGTATTCTTTCCATTTCTCCATTTCTAGTGTAAATGGACGGAAATGTTCCACAGTACAAAGTAAAATATACTCCTCTATATTGTCTACTGAAAGCAAATAAATCATGTGGTATAAGAATAGGAAGATTCAAAATTAACACCATCTAAGCAAGATACCTCACCATTAGAAAAATTAAAATAATTGTAGAAGAGTTGATAAAAAAAAAAACCTATAAGAATAAACATATGTAACTTTTGGTCCATGTCATTTGTTTCTAAACAGCTGTCAAAAATAAAATTAATGGTACATATATAAATATATATATAATTTTTTATGTGTATATATGTGTGTGTTTACATATAACACATAAATACATATAAATTATTACATACAACACATAGATAATATATAACATATATCCTATAAACATATATAAATATGCATGCGTATCTTAGTTATTGTTCTATTGATTATTGATGTGAATAACTGGCATGACCAAGGAGATTCTTATTTAAAAAGGCATATAATTGGAGGCTTGCTTACAGTTACTTAACAACTTTTAATCCATGATCTGTGAGCAGCAGATCAGCATGCTACTGGAGTAAGAGCAGAGAGCTTTACATCCTAATTCCAGGTATCATTCAGTGTGATAAATACACCTCTTAGTGTGTCTTAGAGTGGGCTTTTAAAGCTTCAAAACCCACTTCCATTGACACACCTCCTCTAATAAGGTCATACCTCCCAACCTTCTCAAAAATTCCACTAGCTGATGAGCTGATATTTAAAAGCATGAACTTATGGGAGCCATTCTCATTCAAACCACCACACTTTATTTGTAGAGTTAATATGCAAGTAGACAATTTACTAAGGAACATACTGAAGAAAATAAAGTTTATTATAATATTTTCTAGCATAACTTTTTATTGCTTCCTCCCTATTACCTATGTACATGGAGACCAAGTTAAAAAAACATAGCAAAACAACAACAAAATTAAATAAATAATGAGACTTATTATGTTAATAGCCACATGACAGTGTAGTTTAAGGCCCTTCTATGATTGATGTAGGAAGATTCATTTGTAAATCCAGAATACTAGTTTCTTATACAAACACATTAATGTAGTAACATTTAGTCATAGAAAACTGTTCCAAACTTATTCTTCCACATTAGAGTCAACATGCAAAGAAATATCCTATGATATTCAAAAAATAATAATTAACTGACATAATTGGCATATCTACTTCTGTCATTTGAAAAACATAATGACTTTTGCCTATGACCATTCACTTGGTACCATACATCAATTTCCTAAATTGTGAGTGTGTAGCAGACATAATATAGCATATACATGTAATACTTAAACCAGGATAAGAGTGTAATCATTGTAAAAAAATATGAACAGCCTACGAAAATATGTCTTTCTCCCTAACAGGAAATAGACTTGTCTGGAATCTGGCAAATTATGGTTATTGGAGGAAACATCTTTCCAACATTTTTTCATTATATTCTCATATTTGACCAAATTTTCAAATTCCCTACAATATTCATAAATAATCTCAAAATAATACTGAATAACATGGTGAGCAGAATATCGCATCTTCAGTATTGTAGTTAGACCTCATTTCCAGTTGAGTCTCATGAAAGTTTTGCAGTCAATTGAAAATATTACTAAATAAACACCCACTGAATACTTACTTCTGCAGAGAGTCATTTCCAAAGATACTATATTATAATTGTTTAGTCATTTGTGCAATTCTAAAACTGCCATTCCCTTTGTGATATCACATACTAAATAATAGATATCAAACTCAATATGTAAAATCATGATTTCCATTTTCAGATTACCCTCAAATACATCTCAGTGTCATTTTATTTGCATTTCCCTGATGACTAAGGATGTTGAATATCTCTTTAAATTCTTTATCATTCAAAATTCCTCTCTTGAGAATTTTCTGTTTAGCTCTGTCAAGGTATCACTATTTGCAAACAATATGATAGTTAAGAAACGCCATAGAAATTACCAGAGAAATTTTACAGCTGATAAACAAAGTGGCTGGATATAAAATTACCTCAAACAAATTAGTATCTTTTCTTGAAACAAATGATATACACTCTGAGAAAGAAAATAGGGAAGCAACACCTGTCACGATAGTCACTAATAATGTAAAGTATTTTGGTGTAACTCTAACCAAATAAGGGAAAGAACTGTATGACAAGAATTTCAAGTCTCTGAAGAAAGAAATAGAAGTGGACCGCAGAAGATGATAATATCTCCAATGCTCATGGATTGATAGGATAAACAGAATAAAGATGACCATCTTTTCACAAGCAATCCACATATTCAATGCAATCTCCATCAAAATTCCAACACAATTCTTCACACACATGGAAAGAGTAATTCTCAACTTCATTTAGAAAAACAATAAAACCCACAATACTGAAAATAATTCTCAACAATAAAAGAACTTCTGGGGCAATCAGCATCCCTGACCTCAAGTTGGACCAAAGAACAATAGTAATAAAACCAAAATGGTATTGGTACAGAGACAGCCAGGTCGATCAGTGGAATAGAATTGAAGGCCACTCAGCAATAAACACTTGAATTTTGACAAAGAAGCCAAAAACATACAGTGTAAAAAAGAAAGCATCTTCAACAAATGGTGCTAACTAACTAACCATCTAACTGGTGGTCTGCATGTAGAAGAATGCAAATTGATCCATATTTGTCACCTTGTACAAGGCTCAAGTCCAATTGGATTAAGGATCTTCACATAAAACTATTTACACTGAAATAAATAGAAGAGAAAATGCAGAATAACCTTGAATTCATTGGCACAAGAGGAAATTTCCTGAACAGAAAAACAATGACTCCAGTTCTAAGATGAACAATTGACAAATAGGAGCTCATGAAACTGAAAAGCTTATGTAAGGCAGAAGACACAGTCTAAAGGACAAAATCGGAACACAAGAAGTTAGAATAAAAAAAAAAAAACAAACAAGCAAATAACCCAATTAAAAATGGTGTACATAGAAAAAAAACACGCTTTTGCATTGTGAATATGTGCATGAATGTATAAGTACAAATGTTAAATACATATATGTGTATGTATATACTTATTCATATGATATTAATCACTGTTTACTCAATATTTAAAAATACTCTGTGCACCTTATAGAAATATAAAATGTTTCATAAAACAGTAAAGCTACAGTTTTTAGACTTTACAAAGTTATGAATGATCAAATGCTTTAACATAAAAGTAATTTTTTATTATTTATTTTATTTTATTTTTTTAATTTACATTCCAAATCACTTCCCCTTTCCCGTTTCCTCCCTCCCCGAAAGTCCCATAAGCCCCCTTCCCTCCCTCTTTTCTCCATTCAACCCCCTCTCGTTACTCTGTCCTGGCGTTCCCCTACATCCAGTCTTTCCAGGACCAGGGGTCTCTGTTACCATCTTTTTAGAAATCTATTGATATGCGGATTGTGTCTAGGGTATTCCGAGATTCTGGGTCAATATCCCCTTATCAGTGACTGCATACCATGTGTGTTCTTTTGTGATTGGGTTACCTCACTAAGGATGATATTTTCAAGATCTGACCATTTGCCTAGGAATTTCGTGAATTCATTGTTTTTAATTGCAGAGTAGTATTCCATTGTGTAGATATACCACATCTTCTGAATCCATTCCTCCGTTGAGGGACATCTGGGTTCTTTCCAGCTTCTGGCTATTATAAATAAGGCTGCTATGAACATAGTGGAGCATGTGTCCTTATTGCATGCAGGTAAAGTCTCTGGGTATATGCCCAGGAGTGGTATAGCCGAATCCTCCGGGAGTGTCATGCCCAGTTTTCTGAGGAACCGCCAGACTGCTTTCCAGAGTGGTTGTACCAGCTTGGAATTCCACCAGCAGTGGAGGAGTGTTCCTCTTTCTCCACATCCTCGCCAACAACTGCTGTCGCCTGTGTTTTTGATCTTAGCCATCCTGACTGGTGTGAGATGGAATCTCAGGGTTGTTTTGATTTGCATTTCCCTAATGACTAAGGATGATGAACATCTCTTTAGGTGCTTCTCAGCCATTAGATATTCTTCAGGTGAGAACTCTTTGTGTAGCTCTGTACCCCATTTTTTAATAGGGTTACTTGCCTCTCTGGAGTTTAACTTCTTGAGTTCTTTGTATATCTTGGATATTAGCCCTCTGTCGGATGTAAGGTTGGTAAAGATCATTTCCCAGTTAGGTGGTTGCCGCTTTGTCTTTTTGACAGTGTCTTTTGCCTTGCAAAAACTTTGTAATTTAATGAGGTCTCATTTGTCTACTCTTGATCTTAGAGCATAAGCTATTGGAGTTCTTTTCAGGAAATTCTCCCCTGTGCCCATATGTTCAAGGTTCTTCCCTAGTTTCCCTTCTATTAGTTTCAGTGTGTCTGGTTTTATGTGGAGATCTTTGATCAACTTAGAATTGAGCTTAGTGCAAGGAGATAAGGATGGGTCAATTTGCATTCTTCTGCATGTTGACCTCCAGCTGAGCCAGCACCATTTGTTGAAAAGGCTATCTTTTTTCCACTGGATGGTTTTAGCTCCTTTGTCAAAGATCAAGTGACCATAGAAGTAGGAGTGTGGATTCATTTCTGGGTCTTCAATTCTGTTCCATTGATTTACATGTCTGTTACTGTACCAATACCATGCAGTTTTTAACACTATTGCTCTGTAGTACAGCTTGAGGTCCGGGATACTGATTCCCCCAGAGGTTCTTTTACTCTTGAGAATAGTTTTAGCTATTCTGGGTTTTCTGTTATTCCAGATGAATTTTTGAATTGCTCTTTCTAACTCTATGAAGAATTGAGTTGGGATTTTGATGGGGATTGCATTGAATCTGTGTATTACTTTTGGTAAGATGCTCATTTTTACTATATTAATCCTGCCAATCCATGAGCATGGCAGATTTTTCCATCTTCTGAGGTCTTCTTCAATTTCTTTCTTCAGAGACTTGAAGTTCTTGTCATACAGATCTTTCACTTGTTTGGTTAGAGTCACGCCAAGATACTTAATATGGTTTGTGGCTATCGTGAAGGGTATTATTTCTCTTACTTCTTTCTCAGCCTGCTTATCCTTTGAGTATAGGAAGGCTTCTGACTTGCTTGAGTTGATTTTATATCCGGCCACTTTGCTGAAGTCGTTTATCAGCTGTAGGAGTTCTCTGGTGGAGTTCTTTGGGTCGCTTAAGTATACTATCATACCGTCTGCAAATAGTGATAGTTTGACTTCTTACTTTCCAATTTGTATCCCTTTGACCTCTTTTTGTTGTCTAATTGCTCTAGCTAGAACTTCAAGTACTATATTGAAAAGATATGGAGAGAGAGGGCAGCCTTGTCTAGTCCCTGATTTTAGTGGGATTGCTTCAAGTTTCTCTCCATTTAGATTGATGCTGGCTACCGGTTTGCTGTAAATTGCTTTTACTATGTTTAGATATGGGCCTTGAATTCCTGATCTTTCCAAGACCTTTAGCATGAAAGGATGCTGAATTTTGTCAAATGCTTTCTCAGCATCTAATGAGATGACCATGTGGTTTTTTTCTTTGAGATTGTTTATGTAGTGGATTACATTGATGGATTTCCTTATATTGAACCATCCCTGCATCCCTGGGATGAAGCCTACTTGATCGTGGTGAATGATCGTTTTGATGTGTTCTTGGATTCGGTTGGCAAGAATTTTATTGAGTATTTTTGCATCGATATTCATAAGAGAGATTGGCCTGAGATTCTCTTTCTTTGTCGGATCTTTGTGTGCTTTTGGTGTTAGTGTAATTGTGGCTTCATAGAATGAGTTGGGTAGTGTTCCTTCTGTTTCTATTTTGTGGAACAGTTTGAAGAGTATGGGTGTTAGGTCTTCTTTGAAGGTCTGATAGAATTCTGCACTAAAACCATCTGGACCTGTGCTTTTTTTGGTTGGAAGACTTCCAATGACAACTTCTATTTCTTCAGGGGTTATAGGACGGTTTAGATGGTCTATTTGATCCTGATTTAATTTTGGTACTTGGTATCTGTCAAGGAAATTGTCCATTTCCTCAAGATTTTCTAGTTGTGTTGAATACAGGTTTTTGTAGTAGGATCTGATGATTTTTTGAATTTCCTCAGTTTCTGTTGTTATCTCTCCCTTTTCGTTTCTGATTTTATTAATTTGGGTACTATCTCTGTGCTCTCTGGTTAGTCTGGCTAAGGGCTTATCTATCTTGTTGATTTTCTCAAAGAACCAACTCCTCGTTTTGTTGATTCTTTGTATGGTTTTATTTGTTTCTACTTGATTGATTTCAGCCCTGAGTTTGATGATTTCCTGCCTTCTACTCCTCTTTGGTGTATTTGCTTCTTTTTGTTCCAGGGCTTTCAGGTGTGCCATTAAGCTGTTACTGTATGCTGTCTCCCGTTTCTTTTTGGAGGCACTCAGGGCTATGAATTTTCCTCTTAGCACTGCTTTCATTGTGTCCCATAAATTAGGGTATGTTGTGCCTTCATTTTCATTAACTTTCAAAAAGTCTTTGATTTCTTTCTTTATTTCCACCTTGACCAAGTTATCATTGAGTAGAGCATTGTTCAGCCTCCATGTGTACGTGGGTTTTCTTTTGTTTTTGTTGCCATTGAAGACCACCCTTATTCCATAGTGATCTGATAGGAGGCATGGGATTATTTCTATCTTCTTGTATCTGTTGAGGTCTGATTTGTGACCAATTATATGGTCAATTTTGGAGAAGGTACCATGAGGAGCTGAGAAGAAGGTGTATTCTTTAGCTCTAGGATGAAATGTTCTATATATATCAGTTAGTTCCATTTGGTCCAAGGCTTCAATTAGATTCACTGTGTCCCTGTTTAGTTTCTGCTTTCCTGAACGATCCATTTCAGAGAGTGGGGTGTTGAAGTCACCCACTATTATTGTGTGCGGTGCGATGTGTGCTTTGAGTTTTAGTAAAGTTTCTTTTACGAATGAGGGTGCCCTTGCATTTGGAGCATAGATATTCAGAATTGAGAGTTCTTGATGGTGGATTTTTCACTTGATCAGTATGTAGTGTCCTTCTGTGTCTTTTTTGATGACTTTAGGTTGAAAATCAATTTTATCCGATATTAAGATGGCTACTCCACCTCGTTTCTTGGGGCCATTTGCTTGTAAAATTGTTTTCCAGCCTTTTACTCTGAGGTAGTGTTTGTCTTTGACACTGAGGTGCGTTTCCTGCATGCAGCAAAATGCTGGGTCCTGTTTACGTATCCAGTCTGCTAGTCTATGTCTTTTAATTGGGGAATTGAGACCATTGATATTAAGAGATATTAAGGCATAGTGATTATTGCCATCTGCCATTCTTGACGCTATCTTTATGTTTGAGTGGTTATCTACTTTTGGGTTTGATTCAAGAAGGTTATTATCTCATTTTTTCCAGGGTGTTGTTTCTCTCCCTTTACTGGAGGTTTCCACCTATTATCCGTTGCAGGGCTGGATTTGTGGAAAGATATTGTGAAAATTTGGTTTTATCATGGAATATCTTGGTCTCTCCATCTATGGTGATTGAGAGTTTTGCTGGGTATAGTAGTCTAGGCTGGCATTTGTGCTGTCTTAGTGTCTGCATGAGATCTGCCCAGGATCTTCTGGCTTTCATAGTCTCTGGTGAGAAGTCTGATGTGATTCGGATAGGTCTTCCTTTGTATCTTACTTGGCCTTTTTCTCTTACTGCTTTTAGTATTCATTCTTTGTTTAGAACATTCGGTGTTTTGATTAATATGTTACGGGAGCTATTTCTGTTCTGGTCCAGTCTGTTTGGAGTTCTGTAGGCTTCTTGTACGTTCATCGGCATCTCTCTCTTTAAGTTAGGGAAGTTTTCCTCCATAATTTTGTTGAAGATGTTTACTGGCCCTTTAAGTTGCAAATCTTCACTCTCATCTATACCTATAATCCTTAGGTTTGGTCTTCTCATTGTGTCCTGGATTTCCTGGATGTTTTGGGTTACACGTTTTTTGCATTTTGCATTTTCTTTGACTGTTGAGTCGATGCTTTCTATGGAGTCTTCAGCACCTGAGATTCTTTCTTCCATCTCTTGTATTCTATTGTTGATGTTTGCATCTATGACTCCTGATTTCTTCCCAAGGTTTTCTATCTCCAAAGTTGTCTCCCTTTGTGATTTCTTAGTTGTTTCTACTTCCTTTTTTAGTTCCTGGATGGATTTGCTGAGATCCTTCACTTTTTTGTTTGTATTCTCCTGTATTTCTTTAAGGTATTTTTGCATTGCCTCTTTCAGGATTTCTTCCTGATGACCCACGTTCTCCTCCATTTCTCTGAGTGATTTTTGTGTTTCCTCCTCATGGGAATCCATCTGTTGATCCATTGTCTCCTGCATTTCTTTAAGCAGTTCTCGTGTTTCCTTTGTAAGGGCATCTAACCGTTGATTCATTTCTTTAAGCAATTTTTGTGTTGCCTCCTTATGGGCATCCGTCTGTTGACCCATATTCTTCTGCATTTCTTTATGCCAATTTTGTGATTCCTTTGTGAGTGCATCTACCCATTGATTCATCTCGTTAAGTGATTTTTGTGTTGTCTCCATGTGCGCCTCCATCTTTTGATCCATGTTCTCCCCCAATTCTCTAAGCGATTTTTGTGTTTCCTTTGTAAGGGCTTCTAACCGTTGATTCATGGTCTCCTGTAACTCTTTATGAGATTTATTTGTGTCCTTCTTGTGATCCTCTAATAGCATCATGAGAAGTGATTTTAAATCCAGATCTTGTCTTTCGGGTGTGGTGGGGTATCCAGGACTTGCTGCTGTTGGAGAGTTGGGTTCTGATGGTCCCAAATTACTTTGATTTCTGTTAGTAACAATCCTACATTTGCCTTTTGCCATCTGGATACCTCTGATGTTAGTTGTTCCTGCTGCCACTGGCTGTTGGTTGGACCTCCTGTGAGCCTGCAATGCTATTTCTACCCCCCTGGATTGCCAGGATTCCCCTGGCACCGATTTCTGGGGCCTGCCTGCTCCTGAGTGACTTTGGAGCCCTAATGTGCCTTGCCCCAAGTGATCTTATATTGGGGAGGCCTTGCACATCCAAAGGCTCAGCCTAGTGGATGCCTGGAGCAGAGGTCGCCAAAGGGAGGCTGGTAGGCTCCTGCCCTGTGCAGGAGTGAGTGATCTCTCCTGGGGGGGGAGGGGGCGTCCCTCTGCCAGGCAGAAGTCCCACAGCAGAGCTGGCGTGCTGGTTACTGCAGATCAGCCCCCGCACTTGGGAGCTGCATACACACAAGCCGCCCAAGACCCAAGCTTTATTATGCCTGTCTGTCTCAGAACCTGGCTGTCCCAACTTCCCAGTCATTGGAGCAAAGATGGGGGAGTGCAATCTGCACACTCTCTGTGGCGCTGCTCACCTGCAGACGCGATGGCCTGCCGATCTCGCACCCAGACGACCACAGTGCTGACCGGTTCTCGGGCACAGACGGAAGCCCCAACAGGCCATGTCCCAAGTGATGCTATATTGGGGATAGGGAGCTTGGGGTACCTGTCTCTTCAGCACAGTCTGCGGGAACAGAGGTCACGGAAGGAAAGCTGGTAGGCTCCCGCCCAGTGCGGGGTCCCTCTGCCAGGCAGAAGTCCCACAGCAGAGCTGGCGCGCTGGTTACTGCAGATCAGCCCTGCACTTGGGAGCCGCATACACACAAGCCGCCCGAGATCCAAGCGATATTATGCCTGTCTGTCTCAGAACCTGGCTGTCCCAACTTCCCAGTCACTGGAGAAAAGATGGCGGAGTGCAATCAACATAAAAGTAATTTAATTTATGTTTTAGTGCTATACTTTGTGAGAAACTTGTAAAATAAACTTATTTTTATTAATTTCAAAAAAAAGGAAAATACAACTCTATTACAGAAAGTCACATTATTAATCCTGTTAATTATTAATGTGAATTCCTTAGCATTTTCCAGATCTCTGTACTAAACAGCTACCAAATTTTGGAGGTGTTAGTTTCTTACCTGTACTATGGTTATGGTTTTATAATATATTGTCCCTGTGTTTTCTTCTATAATATCAAATTACTGTCAAGGTACAATAAAAGAACAGCAACCATCAACTATGCTTATTTACCGTGTGTCTTGCCCCTTTCTTTTAATTACTATTGAGCTTTCATCTCTTTGGTGATTTGAATATGCTTGGCCCATGGGAATGGGCAACATTAATAGGCGTGGCCTTGTTGGAGGAAATTTGTCGCTGTGGGTGTGGGCTTTGAGGTTTCAAGCTCTGCCCAGTACATGAGACAGACCCTCTTCCTGGCTGCTGCCTTTACTTGAGTATCATGATCATCTTTCACTGACATCAAAGGTTTCTCTGGCTTGGAATACCCTAAAGACTATTAATTATATTATAACTAGTTGTTATTGTTATAGGCAACCTTTTCTTACCTTTATACATGAGATGAAAACTTCTTAGGATCTCTCATCTGACTACTTTATTCATTGGGTCTATTTATTTTATGTCTAAGTCAACAATATATTTTCTTCTCACTAGCCATCAGAACTGCCTGCTTTTCCTTAATATAAGTTTCCTATGGAAACAACAATCAAAAAACAAAAAAAAAAAAAACAAAAAAAACAACTTTTATTTACTGTGGGACCTTGTATGGCAGACTGTAGCCTGGTTGAGAAAAGCTTACTCCGGAGACCCAGTAGAACATTCTACAAGGGATGGAACCCATGAGCTATGATCCCAAACTACTGACGCCTCAACTCCATAATCCTGTGGCCATCAGTCACATATGGCCATGGCCCAGGCCTCTAGCCTTCTGGCTGGACTCCACCCATATAGTCACCTGGCTACAGCCAGGCTTTCCCTGCTTCAGAGCTAACTGCCTATTGCCAGGTAACCCAGCCTATTATAAAAAAAAAGGCCTATGAACTGTCTCTTCTTATCAAAACCCGCTGTGTTAAGAATATTGAGCAGGCCTAAACCTTCCCAGCCACCATGAAGGATCCAGCCTCTTCTTAGCCAAGCTTCTTTTACAGGTAACCCGGGCCATGGAAATGGCCCCACCTTCTGGGTAAAGATGTCCCAGATAGCCAGGCAGCTTCTTGCTCCACAAGTATGTTTGCAGGCCTAGGTAGTGTTCCCCTATCCTCCTATATGGGCTCCTCCAGGCAGTGTTATCCTATGCGGGCCTGCCCCCCCCGCCCCCCCCGCACCTCCCCCCCCCCGCTTCTTTTTTTCCCACAGTTTACTGGTATATTCTAAAAATCTACTCCAATTTTAGGTGTGTAGGAATTTCCTACTTAGTCTGGTAGGCAGAAAATCCTTATAACATAAAAAAAAAGTTCATGATTCATGAATTTACTCCATACATTATTTAGATCTCACTTGCTTAATGAGTAAGGATGAGTGGAGTGAGCTAATCCCAATCTAAGATTATGTTTAGAGGGCTTGATTGTAGATAAATTCAGTATTCGAAGAAATGCCATGTAAAAGGAGCAGAGAGTCCTGATAGCCACCATGACTTAAGTACACCTAAGGGAGCTTTATAACGCAAACTAAGTGGAAAGAAATAGTAGTTCTAGATCTCCAAATGTAGATGATTGTGCAGCAGGATTTGAACTAAAAAATTGTTTGAAATTCAAGATATCAGAGTTTTTAGTAAAATTGTCTCTTTGAGTTTTTTGTATAGGAAGACTTATATGATAATTTCTTGTATTTAGAAAATGACCATGTGTCCACAAAAAAAATGTTTGGAAGACTAGAATGAGAACGGATTCTAGTTCCATTTCTATCATAGTAAATGTCTATGTAAGCTTGGAAGGGTTAAGTGATTGTCAAATTAAAATATGTAACAAAATTAATTACTTCTTGAATAAAAATGACAATTTTAGTTCATGACCTTTATAACCACCATATGTAACTTTATAACAACAGACTACGTACTCAATGAATAGTTCCTTTGTTTTATTTGTAGAATGATCCAAAGAGAGAGAACCAAACAGCAGATTAACTTGACAAGTTTCAGAAATGCCTGCAATACACAGTAGTACTTCTATGGAACTCAGGATTACTAGACAAATGGTAAGCTGTCTATACTTCTCAGAAATGCTGCTTTTATGTCAAGTGATGTTACAGCTTTCCATACTTAATTTTTTTGTATATATAAAGAATTTTTCTGTCTTAATATGGAATGTAGGAAGAGTTTCTAAATAAAGCTTGCCAGGAAGCATGTTACCTTCACTCTTATTGGACAAGCATGAACATCTTAGAGACAACAAATTATAGTAGAGGGCAAAATATGTCTTCTATTCTGAATTACATTCTTTGACTCTATTTTAAATAATACAATGGTAGGATGATCTTTTTTCTAATTCATGTTTGTTATGGTACAAAGTAGTAGATTTAATCATTGCCACTGTATACATTTCCAAATTAGGTGTATATTTTTCCTGAAAAATGATTAGGTGATTTTCAAAGAAATAATTTTTTACACGCCTGTCTCTTAGAGTAATTACGAAGCACATGTGATTCATAAACACCAGCAGAGCACATGAGAAGCATTCCAAAACCTTGGCTTGTACCTGATTTTCATCCATTAAGCTTTTAACAAGGACAACATAAATCTTAATTTAGTGATGTTTGCATTGATTTGAAGAATGCAAGTTGTCAATAGAGATGTTTTCATTATTTATTTTTGTAAAATATTGGTCTGAAGACACCCCCCATTAGCAGGCAACAAAGAAAAAACTCAGAATTTTTGGTGAAAAGGGTGTTAAGAGCAGAATTTGTTTTTGAAGGATGTAAATCTATCATGAATCTGTCCTACAGCCATTTGCTTATATGTTTTCAAGGGGAAGAATGCACACTTCAGTGTATGGAAACCTACTAAAATTAGGGTCAGATATGTTGGTCATCTCCAAGTTTAAAGATAACTAAAAGTACAAATTGATTTTCTTTACAGAGATTTTTAGGGGACATATCCAAATTTATACTATCTATTTCATTTAAAAATTACTAGATGTTGAATTGTACATATTCAACTTATCATAAGAAAATAATCCTCTATGAATAACTAATGGCATAGTAGTATCACTACGGTTTCACTTATTGTGGTATTTTTGTTTAATGGAAAAATAGAAATAAAGTAATGCCTGATAATGATAATGCCATTACCTGTTTTAGCCATTAGATTAATGTGATTTATGTTTTTGGAGTATTTTTTTTTCTTTCAGTGTGCTGTTACATATAAGTGAATCAGCACAAAGCATTAAAACTAGATATTATTATTTTCTTCTTGGAAAATATAAAAGCTATTTGTTTACTATCATAAATTGACCACAATAAATAACAATTAAGTGATCAAAGAAATGTTAATTATCTGTTCATGACCAAAAATTATTTCAAATGAAATTTTGAACTATGTAATTAATATATGTTTCAATTACTCTTAAGGTACCATACCACAGATAAAAGTTTCATGAAAGCTGTTTTTACCATTGAGCATATATAGCAAATGAGTTTGTATTTATTAGTAGTTTACCATGAAATTCCAGTATCATATGTGTATAAATATAAAAACTATATTATTTCATTCATGTATATATATTAATAGTTTTATTTTTGAATCCACTTATTTAATAATGTACACAGGATTTCTAGAATTTCAGACATGGTCTTTGTTCTCACAAGTCACTTTTATTGAGCACATTCAACATTTAGAAAACATTTTAAGATTTTATCTGTTTTGTATAGGTATGATTCTCTGTGTTGGTGTCCACAGAGGGCAAAAGAAGGCCGATGATTCTCTAGAAAATTATTCTCTGGTGTTTCAGAAGGTTGTAAGCTGCCCAAAGCAGTTACTGGGAACTGAACTTGGGTGCACTGAAGAATTAAAAAGTGCAGTCGCCCAGTGTGCCATGTCTACAGCTACCTAAATAGTTTAGAAACAAATATTTTAAAACAAATGTGTTAAGCCTTTCTTATAAAATACACTGATTATTATTAAATTAATAATAAAATCTAAACTGTCTTATAACATTTTTGGGAAAATAAATCCATTAAATCGGTTTACTCTTTGCTGGTACTTATAGGTTTTAATTTATAAGTAACCAATACATCAAACTTGAGCAAGCTCACATGATATGAATTATGAATTAAAGTCTTCTGACTCAGTGTCCAAACATTTAGATCAAGTCAATATTGATTCTTGACGAATACGGACAGAACAAATTTTTCTTTCTAGTTTTCATTACAAGCCATGCTTTATAAATGATGAGAGTATGCTTAAAAACTGCGTGCAATTTTGACCTCAAAATTACAAACTGTTAACTTTAAGAAGCGTGTTGAATAACCTCTTTGAAAATGCTCAAAATTCCTGGGCATCTTCCAGAAAAGCAATTAAAAAATGGCATATGTGGGAGTGGGGAATAAAGGGGCCCATAAACTTATGCTGCTAAAACCTTTGCCATAGGGAAAAGAGGCATTAGCTACATTTAATAACCTTCCATATCCTTACTACAATCACCTTAGAAAGTCTTTCTCTTAAACACACGATAAAGGAAATGCTCCATTTTCATTATACCTCATTTGTATTGATTTAACACCGCATTACCTTTGAGGGTTTTGATACACCGTATTGAGTTCATAGAATTATAGAAATTAGAATTGTTAAAGGCCAATTGGCTCATCTAGCTCAACTCATTAGTGAAAGATTATTTGGTGTAGCATATTATTCATTGTTTAGTCAAATTTTAAATTAGTTAACCAATAGTATTTTGGGAAAATGATCTCAATGTTAAGAAAGCTTGGGGCATATATTTTTCATCACTACTATATTTTAGAAAATGTTTAACCGTATCAATACTATGGGAATTTTAGTGACATGGGTAGATTTTTCTCAATATTTGGATAGTTTTTCATAAGGCAAATTACAGCAAAAATATGACCTGAGTAGCTGGGAAATATGTGTTTTTAAATGGAGATTATTTTCAAAGAAGAAATATAATGCAATTCTTTTAAAAAATAAAACATTACAAATTGATTATTTGATAAACAACAGTTTTTTTAGTGCTTTATTTTGTTAAAAAATTTAATTATCTTTCTTGTTTCGAAACTAATTCTATTATAAATGTCTGAGTAACAGGAAGTCTATGATTGCTGCTGTATCAGCATACATATATGCATATAGCCACATATATAAACATATATGCTATATAAGACTACACATGATTATATACTAAAACCATATGCCTCTGCACACACATACATCACATATACATCATAGAATCTCCTAAACATACCGAAGCAATTATTACAAGTTGATTTTTCCCACTAAAAACATATTTATGGTATTTCATCTCAGTAAGTTGAATGAATTCCCCAACCTCTCATAAAGTCAGTCTATCTTGAGATTTTTGAAACTATTATGTCTGTTTCCTACATTTAGAATGGAAGCAAAAGTGGAAAAATGAGAGTCTTTTTCAAATTCAGCTGTTATTCATCCTCTGGAAATATATACTGTCTTCTGTCATTGACTCAACATGATGATTAAAGTCCTCCTCTGACAGAAATTCAATAGTTTCATAAAGAATTTTTTTATAGAAATACTTTTTTTTTTTTTTTTTTAAAGATTTATTTATTTATTACATGTAAGTACACTGTAGCTGTCTTCAGACACCAGAAGAAGGTGTCAGATATCTTTACGGATGGTTGTGAGCCACCATGTGGGTGCTGGGATTTGAACTCATGACCATTGGAAGAGCAGTCAGTGCACTTACCAGCTAAGCCATCTAAAGTGCCTCAGATAAATTCCTGTAAATATATTTAGCTTGGTTATTTCTGAATGCTTTCTTTAGAAATGGAATGTTTTATTATGAAATTATTATTATTATCCCAATATTTTATTTCCCCTTGCATAATTACATCATTATGTTTTTTTACAAAGTCATGAGTTTGGAGAGTCTCACCTAATACTTCCCTCGTATATGTATATATGTATATATGTATATATGTATATATGTATATATGTATATATTTCTGTTTATATAATAGCCATAACATAATCTTGATGGAGATTAGCAATCAATTTTAATGTACTTCATTTCAAATCAAATTAATTTTTACTCATTTTTATTTGCTGTGCCATCCTCTGCAGTTTCATATCTTATACTAATCCATGTTTGTCTCATATTCATCTTCCCTATTTCTTGTACACCATTTCTTTTTCAAATATTCTGTCTTAAAATTTTTCTTTTCAGCATTATTATTCCTTTTTGTTCTTGTTGGGATCAGATTTAGTTTCTTACAGTGCAATTCATTTTTCTAAAGCCATCTTGAAAGAAACATAGGAAAAATGTCATCTTACATTGGTCCAAATTGTTTTCATCATGTCCCAGATTTCTCTTACATTATATTCAATTATCAGCAGTTGCCCTATGTTTCTGCCTGGTTACTTAGACTTTTAAAATTCACAAGTGTGTTTGTGTTGAGAAAAGTTGTATTTTGATAAACTCAATGTAAAATAGATCTTTATTTTATAGAATAAAAGAATCAATGTATGAAGGAGTACATGATAATCTATACAGGAAATTCTAAATATATCCTATTTGTGATTTTATAGCTTTAAGAGCAGAGAATGAAAATTCAAAAGTATATTCCAATAACTGATAATTGAGCAAATTTTTTTTCTTCTCATTAAATGTTAAGCAAATGGGACAGATAACACTTTGGGTGAGATATTCATTTTCATGTAATGAAAAATTCTCTGCTTTCAATTACTTGAAACTTATCAAAAAGCATATAGTAATGAACTGAAGTCCAGTGGCATAATAACAGACAACATCATATAAGCAGATTGGGACAAGTCAGAAGAGTGTCATTCAGATGATGAGCCTTATCAATTGGTACATAGATGGCCCTGAGTTGTAGGTTTACGTCTATAATCTCAGCATGACCAAACAGTCATGAATTCAAGGCCAATATAGGCTACTAAATTAAGACACTTTCTCACAAAAACAAAACAAAAGGAGAGACAAGGAGAGGAAAAAATGAATACAAGACTAGACATCCAACAAATTTCATAGAAAAATTCACACACTGATACTATACCAATAGTAACAGGGAGATTAAGAAAGAGAGGAAGCCTAACATCCCTGACCTCTGAGAGGGCAAGAAGCTGAAAGAATCAGATGCAGATACTTACACTCAACCAATGGACAGATCCTTGGACCCCTGTGGTTGAATTATGGAAAGACTAGAAAAAGCTGAGGAGGAAGGCATCACCATAGGAAGACCATTAGTATCAACTAATCTGGACTCCTGAGATCTCTCAGACACTGAACCACCAACAAGGCAGCATTGACTAGCTGGTATGAGGCGACTTAAACATATATTGCAAAGGACTTCTTGGTTAGGCCTCAATGAAAGAAGACACACCTAGCCCTTGGAAGACCTGAGGCCACAGGGAGAGAGGAAGTCTTGTGGAGTTGGGACATCTTCTTGGAGATGGTGGAGGAGGAAAGGGATGAGGAACTGTTGGAGGGCAGACAGACCAGAAAGTGGATTAATACTGGAATGTAAAAATAGATTAAATAATAATAATAATGTTGGTATTAAATTATTATTATTATAAAAGAGAAATTAGGAAATACCCTGTAAAAAGCTAAATGTTGTGCCTAAGTCTGAACTATGTTATTATTTCAGAAAGTTACTGTTGTTTACAGTAATGATGCTATATCAAAAAAGATTTTTACACACACAAATCTAGTTTAAACAGGTAAAATTTCTTTCATTGCTAACCTTCAATACCTTTAACTATTAATTAATAAAATATAGCTTAATAAGTAAAAAGACTTGAAACTAAATGGGTTGTAGCATTCTTTTGTGCATGTATCATTCTTCACAACAATGAAGTAAAAATCTAAAAAGGCAATTGTACACAGAGTCTTATTAATGATCATTTTAAAATCAATAATTAAAAAAATAGTGGCCATGAAATTGAGAGAAAGCAAGGTGGAGTGAATGGAAAGTGTGGTATAAAAAAGGGAAGGAGGAAAATGATGCAATCACACTTAAATTTTGAAAAATAAAAATATTATGAAAAAGGACCATTTTGATAATGGTTTAAACTGACTAGAAGTGGCTAGTGAAATTGAAAGTATTTTGCTCCCAATAAAGTATGGTGAGGAACAGTGACTATGAAAATGATCATAGGAAAGAGATAGAAATAAAGATAGAGAGACAGATAGACAGATACAGATAGAAAGTCAGACAAATGCATACATACATACATACATACATACATGCAAACAAGAATGCATTCATGCATACATACATATATGTATAGACAGACAGACAGACAGACAGACTGACAGACAGACAGACAGACAGACAGACAGGCACATGACATGGAGACAGTGACAGAAAGAGAGAGCACAATAGAAACTACTACTGGGAAACAAGGTAACAGCTCTGTAGATAAAAGCTTTTTAACTTTTGGAATGTAAAAAAAAGAACTATCATCTTTTGAGATTAATTTTTTTAATATATGGTAATTTCCTTTGCAGAAGGGAAATGTATGCCCCGATTTTACTAAAATAGTGGAAGATCAAAGAGTTCCTGCTACTGTTTCTTGATTGCTCAGCATAAATCATATGTCAAAAGGGTATAATTTACTTGTCAAAATTTGATCCCATTCAGTAACCACACTTCAAAGTTGTAGTTCCTACAAGAATACCCACTGGGTAGAGTTATACAAACCATGTACATCCCAGTAAAGCTTTCCAACACACACACACACACACACACAGTGTTTTCTAGTTCAAATTAATAGTATTGCTGGTATTGAGAAGCCGTGGCTAAGAGCACTTAGGAAAGGTTCCTATAATCTGTGCTAAATTAAAGAATATTAAAGTAAGCAGTGCCATGGGGAGGGAATAGTCTGAGGTTCAGAGAGAAAATCGAACTCCTGAAAACACCTTTAGTGTTTGAAAAGGAACTGGGATGGTGGAGGCAGGGCGAGAAGAAGCGGAGTTGCTGGAGTAATGGAGGGTGTTTAATGTCACACTGTGCTTGGGAAAAGTTACTCGGTCATGAAGAGAGAAAAATTAGCTAGGTAAAACTATGTGAAGCTTTTACTCTGAGGTAAGCAGGCATTAAAGAATGCAAGGCTAGAAGCAAGGGAAAGGCTTTAAACCATTTTAATGGGTCTGATTTTTTATACTGAAATCATAGTAGTGAAAACATTTTTGAAGTTGCATTCAAAATATGAAGAAAATGAAGGGATTATATGAAGAGTTATATCGAAAGATGACATAAAGGCAAATCACTCTGCCCCCAAATGAACATTTACCACTGTAGATTAGAGAATGCTAAATGTTATCTTGATGGTCTGAATTTTGAAGACTCTGCCCAGAAACTAGAATTCTGCATATCAGAGGTTGAATCTTAATAAAAAGGCAACACACATATAGTGTAACATACATGGCTTTGTAGAACATTAGAGGAGTAACTCATCCTCAGTCTAAACTGGAAAGGGCTCATGCTAGGAACCAAAGGGAAGTTGCAAAGGATAAAGGAGTAGATATCCTCACATCCATTGTATATCCACCTGAAATTCTGTCAAGGAATCACTCTCTCAGATTTGTTAATTATTTCTGACACATGTTAACTACTATCTGTTCCTCAGTGTAACAAAGAGAAATTAGTGCGGGCGTATAGAATTAAAGTAATTGCATCCATCTACCCTTCCAAGCAAGTTCCCTCCTCCTTCAACAGGAAATCCAAGCAGAAATCCTGGGAGCTCTTGAAGATATGTTTCCAGGATATACTTCACATATACTCTCACTTATATATGTATCCCATTAGTTTGAATGAGGACTGATATTAGTGAGAGTTATATATTTGCTGTGCAGTGATGCAGACTAATAGGTTTTATTGGTTAAATGCTTTGTTTTTATTTCTTTCATGGCCTGTTAAAGGCAGTTATCACTAAGGGTGGCAGTGAAATTTTCACCAGTGAAGTTAGTTACAAAGTAAGGTTCTCTCTCTCTCTCTCTCTCTCTCTCTCTCTCTCTCTCTCTCTCTCTCTCTCTCTCTCTCTCTCTCTCTCTCTCTGTGTGTGTGTGTGTGTCTCCCTCCTCTCTCTTTCTGTCTCTGTCTCTCTCTGTCTCTCTGTCTCTCTGTCTCTCTGTCTCTCTGTCTCTCTCTCTCTCTCTCTCTCTCTCTCTCTCTCACACACACATACACACACAGAGAGAGAGAGAGAAAGAGAGAGAGAGAGAGAGCATAAACAAACAAGAAAGATGAAAAGAAGGTCAAATAATTTTCCAGATATCTGTTTTACCATTCCTGCTATTCCAATGGTCATCCTTCTAATCATACAAGATACAAGCTAGTTAGAGCAATACATCCCTTACAACTGCATTTTGTTTTACTGCAATCCTTCTTATTATTTTATACCGCCTATTCAGAATAGAACTACATGGAATTGAATTCATTTCTCTGCTTTCAATGCACTTCAGTTAGCTTCTGCTCCAGTGCAACCAGCTAAGTACAGCCAAGCCAACACTGCCAGTGCAAGTTTAGTGTTGCAGACAGAGATCTAAATGCTTGAAATGGGCATTATGTCATCAGAATTGTGGATTTCCCTTTTTATATTTCTTTTATTCTTTCTCATCATTTTTGTTATTGTTGTTTTCTGGTTGAGTATCAGTGACCACCTGAACTCAAATTTGCTTTACAAAAGCAAGGGAAAATATTTGCCAATCTATTTTGAACACTGCTTCACAACTCTGAACACAAAATATATACAAGGTTTCTATGTCTCTTCTTACTCATTGTTTACTTCATTGCTCTTAGAATTGTACAAGTATTTCAATATGCTAAGGTTCTGATAAATATCTAGCTAAAAAAAAAAGCTGCTGGATCATTTAAAATTTTGAAATGTGTATCTATGATTATTAAAGTGCACAAATCTTATTAGAGGTTAGATACATAGCACTGCTCCAAGAAGCAGAAGATCCTAAGCAACCCGAATTATCAGCCATCTGTGCATGTGAATAGCCACTGATAGGAAGCTTTCTTCCTCCCATCTACCCCAGAGCCAGTGACAAGACTGCTGAATAGCACAAGCTTCTGATTTAAAGAATTGCATTCATTTTCTAGTTTTACAAGCAGAAATTAATGCACTCTCAGTGGATTAGAAACACATCATTCATTTTCCCATGCTTTTTTGGTGACTAGAAATGTGAAATTAATTGGTTTGCATACTCTTTCCAAAGGTTAAAGTGAAGAATCCTGGCTTCCACCAGTATACAGAAACCCTGCAGCATTCCATGGCTTATAGCAGCAGTTTATAAATTTATACATAATTTTAATTATGGTCTGTGCTTGAAATTTTCCATGACCTTCTTCTATCCAATCTCTCTTTTTTTCAGTTATAAGAAAATGAACCACTGACTTCAATACTAACCCAAAGTTTCAGTTTAATTTTACCCACAAAGACATTCTCTACACTATCTCTTACACAAATCTACCATATACATAGAGAGTATAATTACTATTATATATAGATATATTATCTATAATGTAAATACAAATTCACAGACACATACAATATTTGTAGTTTAAAAATTCCTATATCCATACAGGGATCAAATTAAGTTTTAATAAACTATTATAATTGCTGATTTTTCTAATTAAAACACGTCATTTTGTGGCTAATGAGCTGTCTCAGAGTTTAAGAGCACTTTCTGCTACTCTTGTGGAGGTCCTGGGTTTGTTTAACTATACCAAACAAATTATCACAACACAGTGTGACTCCAATTTCAAGGCTTTTGATGCTCTCTTCTGGATTCAATGGAGAAGAGTTACTCATTTGCTGTATACATTTATCTACATACTAATCAGTCATACATTAAAATGGAAATATATTTTTGAAGCATGTTTTTATACATTATCAGCTATTATCAACAAGCAACATCTTGTAACATTTTAATGTTCTATGACTATTATATAGTCATTATGTATCACATAGTTCTTAAGGGTTATTTGCTCTTCTTAGATACCCAGAGCTCCCAGAGAACTAAACTACCAACCAAAGAGTACACATGAAGGGACCCATGGCTACAGCTGCGTATGTAGCAGAGGATGGCCTTCATGAGCATCAATGGGAGAGACCCTTGATCCTCTGAAGGCTCAGTGTTCCAGTATAGGGGAATTCCAGAGTGGTGAGGTGGGAGTGGGTGAGTGGGGAAACACCCTCATAGATGCAGGGAGAGGGGGATGGGATAGGGGGTTTGCAGAGGGGAAACTGGGAGAGGAGATAATATTTGAAATGTAAATAGATTAAATATCCAATAAAAAAAAGAATTGCTTCTATATATAATGAGACTCTTAGAGGAGATCTAATTTTTTTCATTTGAAAGAAGTAATTATTTGGAGGTAGCTTCTGGGTTAGGAATGGTCCTTGTAGCCACCTCCTTTCTCAGTGCTATAATCCCATCTGGCTTAGATCAGTACAGGCCCTGTCCAAGTTGCTACAATCTCTGTTGTTTCAGCTGTGTGTCTGTCCTACTGAGCTTTGAAGATCTTGATTTCTTTGTATCCTACATCTCCACTGGGTCTTACAGTCCTTTTATCTGTTCTTCCCCATGGTTTCCTGTGCTCTGAGGGAAGGGACTTGGTCCCAATTAGGGCTGAATATTCCAAGATCTTTCAGTAATTGAACAGGGTCCCTTTGTGAGTCTCTGTTTTTTGTGAGTATCTACTGCAAGAGAAATCGTCTTGGGTAACACACAAGCAAGATTGATGTATCTGCGAAGAATAATGATTTTAGGAGTCCCTTGACTGCCATGTTCTTTTAGCAGAGCTGTTGTACTATATTTTCGTATTGGTCTTTAGTTTACCTAGTCTCAGGTTTATGGCAGTGTTAAACATGAGTTCCATTTCATGGTATGAACCCTAAATCTAATCAGATAGTGGTTTGTTACCCTAGAAGTTGTGTCACTATTTCACAAAAATATCATGCAAGTAGGTCATCCTTTTCTATCAAAGCATTTGTAGCTATGTTTGTGTTTAGCTTTTTCCTTTGGCAGCATGCAGAGTGTTTACTAAATTAGTCAGTAGGGATAAAGGGTGTTCATTGGCTCCAACTATATTTTTCCATATTCAAGGTGTTGTGTAGGTGTTATCTTCAGTAATAGGGCTTTGTCACCAGTTTGTGAAGAACAATAGATAGCCTTGGCAATATTGTGGGTTCTCTGAGGGTTTCCATGATATCTTTATAGCCAGTAACTAAATTAGATCTAACCCATTAGCAGAATTAGGGTTTATTTGGTGTCAAGAATTGTTTAGTTGTCACTATGGTTCCTCATCATTTGGTGATTCCATTTATAATTCTTTCATATATGCATATATTTTAAGAAGATGGTACAGTATGAATTTTCCATACAATCATTCAAATTGTGTTTAGTTTTAGCTGTCACTCCCTGAATTCCCTCTCTATCCCCTTCTTCCTTACTCTTCCACATTCATCTATAACCTTCTATTTTATTTCTCCTGAGGGGTAAGTGGAAACCTGTCACCAGACAAAAACTGGGAAGGTTGAACAGATTCAGAAACCCAGGTATTCTCAAATCTGAGACCAGTAGGTTCTTGACATGGTTCCTTTCCTGGAGCACATGATCACAATAACCCACAAGAAATTTATGACAATTATGTAGCACAGAGTTCTCCATGCCAATAAATTATCCACATGGACCAGCCCTGAGGTTTTAGTCATTAAGCTACCCTTCATGGACATTCCCTCCTGCAAATGGTATTTAATCTCTGGTCCACCCTGAGTAAGTTGTGTACATTCATTTTTCACCATCAATAAACAATTTGGGTAAACAAAAACTTGATAGGAGAGTCAATCAACAACCATTCTAGGGCAAAGTCTTCATTATACAGATCCAGGCAGCCTAAGTCTCCTATAGAAGGCCCCTTCTTTGCTCCTGGACACTCTTACAGCTAAGCTTCTACCTCAGTCTGCATTGTTTCTCACTTGGGCTGGGCCCCCATCTTAGACTGTGTTCTCCTACCCCTGAGTAGTGGTACTTCCTGCCAACCTGATGCAAGATGGCAGCACAGGTTGAAATGCAGCCTAGCACCCTGTGTTTGATCTGACTGAAGGAGCAGAGGTCACTCACTTTAGCCATGAGAAGAATGTGGAAGCACATACCCCTTTTAGGAAGATCCATACCCTCTTCCCAAGGTTCTTATTCTAAACTGAACTTCTATGATTTTATATACTATAGCCTGCTTATTGAAAACCTAAGAGCTAGCATCACATATAAGTGAACGCATACCCGATTGTAGTTTGGATCTAGATTATATCAGGATTACTTTCTTCTAGCTCCCTTCATTTATCTATGATTTTTATGATTTCACTTTTCCCAACTGAATAATACTCTGTTGTGCAAGTGTATCAAATTATTCTGAAGCCATTTATCCACTGACAGATATCTAGGGTGTTTCAAATTTCTGGCTCTTTTTCATAGAGCAGCATTGAACAATGTTGATCAAGTGTCTCTATGGTAGGATGAAACATCCTTTGCATATATGCCCGAGTGGTATAACCAGATCATTAGGTAGATTTATTCTCATCCTTTTAAGAAACTGCTACAAGGATTCCCGTAGTGGCCCTACATATTTACATACCCACTAGCAATCATGAGTGTTCACGATATTTTATATTCTTACTAACATGAGCTGTCATTTGTTTTATTGATCTTGGTCATTCTGATTGGTATAAAATAAAACTTAAAGTAGTTTTGATTTTCATTTCCCTGGTGATTAAGGGTGCTGAAACTGTTTTTTTTTTTTTTCAAGTCAGCCATTTCAGTTTCATCTGTCAAGAGTTTTCTTACAATTTATTATTTATGTGCAAATATACAAAATTATTCCTACAAATTAGTGACACTATCAATATTTTTGTTTCTTTTAACTCCTTTATAATTATAAAGCTTTCCAAGTGTTTCTATAATCTTACATAGTCTATTATTTGAATTCATTTTTCAAAATAATAGTAAAAAACAACAGATTTCAAGTGTTTGTAGAAATATAGAGATATCTAATATGATGGTTTTTATGTGCTGGGCCTGCACTATCCAGAGGAGTGGCCTTGTTGGAATAGGCATGCCCTTTAGAGTAGCTGTGTGACTATGGCTATGGGCTTTAAGACTTTAAGCCTTTAGACTGCTGCCTAGAAGTCAGTTTTCTCCTGTTGGCCTTTGGAACAAGATGTCAAATTCTCAGCTCCTCCTGCACCATGCCTGCCTGGATACTGCCATGCTCCTGCCTTGATGATACTGGACTAAATCTCTGAACCTGTAAGCTAGTCCCAATTAAATGCCGTCTTTTATAAGAGTTGTCTTGGACATTGTATCTCTTCACCGAAGGAAAACCCTAGCTAAGATAAGTAATGAGTCAATACCTGTTTATTTAAATGTATATATGAATACAGGTATATATGCTTACATAGACATGTATAGATCTTTGTAGAGAAAAAATACAGATGTTTTTACTTTGATATTCATAATATTTTGCCGCAGATTTTACTAAGATTGGGCAACTTAAGAATGTAACATACTCTGCAATTAAAAACAATGAACTCACAAAATTCTTAGGCAAATGGTCAGAACTTGAAAATATCATCCTTAGTGAGGTAACCCAATCACAAAAGAACACACATGGTATGCAGTCACTGATAAGGGGATATTAACCCAGAATCTCGAAATACCCAAGACACAATTCACATTTCAATAGATTTCCAAGAAGATGGAAGGAGAGACCCCTGGTCCTAGAAAGATTGGATGTAGGGGAATGCCAGGACAGAGAAGCGAGAGAAGGTTGGATGGGGAACAGGGGGAGGGAAGGGGACTTATGGGACTTTCGGGAGGGAGGAAACGGGAAAGGGGAAATCATTTGGAATGTATATAAAAAAACTTAGAAAATAAAAAAAATAAATAAAAAACCATAAGCTAAAAAAAAAAAAGAAAAAAAAAAAGAAAAAGAAATACATGAGAACATGGGTCAATAGGTAGAAGCCCTTAAAGAGGGTACACAAAAATCCTTAAAGAAATATGGGAGAACATGGGTCAACAGGAAGAAACCCTTAAAGAGACAACACAAAAATCCCATAGGGAACTATGGGAGAACATGGGTCTACATGCAGAAGCTCTTAAAGAGGAAACACTAAAATCTCTAAAATAAACACAGGAGAACATGGGTCAACAGGAGGAAGTCCTTAAGAGGAAACACAAAAATCCCTTAAAGAATTTCAGGAAAACACAAACAAACAAGTGAACAAGACTGAAAACAACTATCCAAGATCGAAAAATAGAAGTAGAAACTATAATGAAATTGCAAAGTGAGACATCTCTGGAGATAGAAAACCTTGGAAAGAATTCAGGAGTCATATATGCAAGCATCAATGATAAAATACAAGAGATAGAAGAAAGAATCTCAGATGCTGAAGATTCCATAGAAAACATTGACTCAACAGTCAAAGAAAATGCAAAATGCAAAAAGCTGGTAACCTAAAACATCCAGGAAATCCAGGACACAATGCGAAGACCCAACCTTAGGATTATTGGTATAGAAGAGAGTAAGGATTTACATCTTAAAGGGACAGTAAACATCTTGAACAAAATTATAGAAGAAAACTTCCCTAACCTAAAGAAAGAGATTCCCATAAACTTACTAGAAGCCTATAGAACTCCAAACAGATTGGACCAGACCAGAAAGTCCTCCCATCACATAATAATCAAAGCAATGAATGCACTAAACAAAGAAAGAATATTAAAAGCAGTAAGGGATGAAGGTCAAGTAACATATAAAGGCAGACCTATCAGAATTACACCAGACTACTCACCAGAAGCTATGAAAGCTAGAAAACCCTGGGCAGATGTCATACAGACCCTAAGAGAACATAAATGTCAGCCCAGACTGATATACCCAGCAAAACTTTCAGTTGAGAAAACAAGATGTTCCATGACAAAAGCAAAATTACACAATAACTTTCCACAAATCAAGCTCTATAAAGGATAATGGGTGGAAAATACCAATACAAGGCGGGAAACCACACTGTAGAAAAAGCAATAAAGTAATCTTTCAACAAACCCAATAGAAGATAGCTACACAAAGAGTTTCACCTTTAATAAAGAAGATAATAGTAAGCAACAATTACTTTTCCTTAATATCTCTTAACATCAATGATCTCAATTCCCCAATAAAAAGACATAGACTAACAGACTGAATACATAAGCAGGACCCAACATTTTGCTGCATACAAGAAACCCACCTAAGTAACAAAGGCAGTCACTACTTCAGATTCAAAGGATAGAAAACAGTTTTCCAAGCAAATGGTCCCAAGAAACAAGCTGAAGTAGCCATTTTTATATCAGATAAAATTGACTTTCAACCAAAGGTTGTCAAAAAAGATAAAAAGGGTCACTTCATTCTGGTCAAAGGAAAAGTCTACAAAGATGAGCTCTCAATTCTGAACATCTATGCTCCCAACAAAAGGGCACCCACATTCATAAAAGGAACTTTACTAAAGCTCAAAGCACACATTGTACCACACACAATAGTCATGGGAGACTTCAACACCCCACTCTCAACAATGGACAAATCATGGAAACAGAAACTAAACAGAGACACAGTGAAACTAACTGAAGTTATGGGCCAAATAGATCTAACAGATATTTATAGAACATTCCATCCTAAAGCAAAAAGACATTATTTTCGGCACCTCATGGCACCTTCTCCAAAATTGACCATATAATTAGTCACAAAACAGGCCTCAACAAATATAGAAATAATGAAATTATTCCATGCATCTTATCAGATCACCATGGCCTAAGGCTAGTTTTAAACACAAACAAAAACAGTGGAAAACACACATACACATGGACTTTGAACCGTGCTCTTCACAATGATTGCTTGGTCAAAGAAGAAATAAAGAAATTAAAGACTTTTTAGAATTCAATGAAAATGAAGACACATCATACCAAAACTTATGGGACACAATGAAAGCAGTGCTAAGAGGAAAACTCATAGCTCTGAGTGCCTACAAAAAGAAAATGGAGAGAGCTTACACTAACAACTTGACACAGCACTTAAAATCTCTCGAACATAAAGAAGCAAATATATCCAAGAGGAGTAGGTGGTAAGAAATAATCAAACTCAGGGTCGAAATCAACCAAAGAGAAACAAAAAGAACTATACAAAGAATCAATAAAACCAGGAGCTGGTTCTTTGAGAAAATCAAGAAGATAGATAAACCCTTAGCCAGACTAACCAGAGGCCGAAGAAGCACTACCCAAATTAATAAAATCATTAATGAAAAAGGAGACATAACAACAGAAACTGTGGAAATTCAAAAAATCATCAGATCCTACTACAAGAATTTCAACCAAGTTTGAAAATCTGGACGAAATGGACAACTTTCTAGGTACATACCAGGTACCAACATTAAAACAGGATCAGATAAACCATCTAAATAGTCCCATAAGTCTTGAGGAAATAGAAGCAGTCATTAATAGTCTCCCATCAAAAAAAAAAAAAAAAAAAAAAAAAAAACCACCAGGGCCAGATGGGTTCAGTGGGGAATTCTATCAAATTTTCAAAGAAGAGCTAATACTGATAATCTTCAAACTATTCCATGAAATAGAAACTCAAGGAACACTACCCAACTCATTCTATGAAGCCACAATAACACTTATACCTAAACCAAACAAAGACCAAACAAGGAAGGAGAACTTCAAACCAATCTCCCTCATGAACATCGATGCGAATTACTCAACAAAATTCTGGCGAACCGAATTCAAGAATGCATCAAAACTATAATTCACCAAGATCAGGTAGGCTTCATTCCAGAGATGCAGGGATGGTTCAATATACTGAAATCCATCAACATAATCCACTATATAAACAAACTCAAGGAAAAAAACCACATGGTCATTTCATTAGATGCAGAAAAACTTGACAAAATCCAGCATCCCTTTATCATAAAAGTATTGGAGAGCTTTGGAATCCAAGGCCCATACCTAAACATAGTGAAAGCAATATACTGCAAACCAGTAGCCAACATCAAATAAAACAGAGAGAAACTCAAAGCATTCCCACTAAAATCGTGAACCAGACAAGGCTGCCCACTCTCTCCCTATCTATTCAGTATAGTACTTGAAGTTCTAGCCAGAGCAATCAGACAACAAAAGGAGGTCAAAGGTATACAAATTTGAAAAGAAGAAGTCAAAATATCACTATTTGCAGATGATATAATCATATACTTAAGCAACATCAAAACTTCCACCAGAGAACTCCTAAAGCTAATCAACAACTTCAGCAAAGTGGCTGGATATTAAATTAACTCATGCAAATCAGTAGCCTTCCTCTACTAAAAGGATATACAAGCTGAGAAAGAAATTAGGGAAATGACACCCTTCACAATAGTCCCAAATAGTATTTCATACCTTGGTATGACCCTAACGAAGTAAGTGAAAGATCTGTATGACAAACACTTCAAGCATATGAAGAAAGAAATCAAAGAAGATCTCAGAAGATGGAAAGATCTCCCATGTTCATGGATTGGCAGGATCAATATAGTAAAAATGACCATCTTGCCAAAAGCAATCTACAGATTCAATGCAATCCCCTTCAAAATCCAAATCAATTCTTCATAGACCTAGAAAGAGCAATTCTCAAATTCATCTGGAATAACAAGAAACCAGGATAGCAAAAACTATTCTCCACAACAAAAGATCTCCTGGGGGAATCACCATCCCTGACCTCAAGCTCTACTACAGAGCAATAGTGATAAAAACTGTTTGCTATTGGCATGGAGATGGGCAGGAAGATCAATGGAATAGAATTGAAGACCCAGAAAAGAACCCACACTAATATGGTCA
Source organism: Tokudaia tokunoshimensis (assembly GCA_036184795.1). Lineage (NCBI taxonomy): Eukaryota > Metazoa > Chordata > Mammalia > Rodentia > Muridae > Tokudaia > Tokudaia tokunoshimensis. The sequence goes on from BTHU01000019.1 coordinate 20,066,726, forward strand.
CTTGATATTTGACAAAGGAGCTAAAAACATCCAGTGGAAAAAAGACAGCATTTTTAACAAATGGTGCTGGATCAACTGGCAGTCAGCATGCAGAGAAATGCAAATCGACCCATTCTTATCTCCTTGTACAAAACTCAAGTCGAAGTGGATCAAAACCAGACACAGTGAAGCTTATAGAGGAGAAAGTGGGGAGGAATCTTGAACACATGGGCACAGGGGAAAAGTTTCTGAACAGAACATCAATGGCTTATGCCTTAAGAACAAGAATCGACAAATGGGAAGCTGCAAAGCTTCTGTAAGGCAAAGAACATAGTCAGGAGGACAAAATGGCAACCAACAAATTGGGAAAAGATCTTTACCAATCCTACATCTGATAAAGGGCTAATATCCAAGGTATACAAAGAACTCAAATAGTTAGGCTCAAGATAGTCAAATAACCCTATTAAAAATGGGGTACAGAGCTAAACAGGAATTCTCAATTGAGGAAACTCGAATGACTCTAAAGCACCTAAAGAAATTTTCAGCATCCTTAGTTATCGGGGAAATGCAAATCAAAACAACACTGAGATTCTGCCTCACAATGGTCAAAATGGCTAAGATGAAAAACTCAGGGGAGATCTGATGCTGGAGAGGATGTGGGGAAAGAGAAACACTTTTCCATTGTTGGTGGGAATGCAAGCTTGTAACACCACTCTGAAAATCAGTTTGGCGATTCCTCAGAAAATTAGACATAGTACTACCTGAGGACCCGGCTATACCACTCGTGGGCATATATCCAGAAGATGCTCTTACACGTAATAAGGACACATGCTCCACTATGTTCATAGCTGCCTTATTCATAATAGCCAAAAGCTGGAAAGAACCCAGATGCCCTTCAACTGAGGAATGGATACAGAAACTGTGGTATATATACACAATGGAGTACTATTCAGCTATTAAAATTAATGAATTCATGAAATTCTTAGGCAAATGGATGGAACTAGAAAGTGTCATCCTGAGCGAGATAACCCAATCACAAAAGAACGCAGATGGTATGCACTCGCTGTTAAGTGGATGTTAGCCGAAAGCACAAAATAAACAAGTTACAATTCACAGGAAGGCCAAGAAGAAAGTGGACTGAAGTGGGGGTATCTGGGTTCCTCTGAGAAAGGAAACAATATACTTACAGGAGCAATAATGGAGGCAAAGTGTGGAGCAGGGACTGAAGTAAAAGCCACCCAGAGACTGCCCTACCTGGAGATTCACCATATAAACAGTCACCAAACCCCAACACTACAATGGGCGACAAGAAGTTCATATCAAAAGGAGCATGCCATGGTTGCCTTCGGAGGATCACTGCCAGAGCCTTACACATACAGAGGCAGATGCTAGCAGCCAACCATTGGACTGGGAGTGGGGTCCCTAATGAAAGATTTGGAGGGCGGTCCAGAGGAGCAGAAGGGGTTTGCAGCCCCACAGGAAGAAAAACGATGTTGGCCACCCAGACGCCCCAGGACTCCCAGGGACTAAACCATCAAAAAAAGAGTACATATGGTTCCAGCCTAAAATGTTGCAGAGGAATGCCTTGTTGGGCATCAGTGGGAGTAGTGGTCCTTGGTCAGGTGAAGGCTAAATAGATGCCCCAACAAGGGGAAATTGGGGGGGAGGAGGTGGGAGTGGGTCAGGTGGAGGGGCATATACTTGGAGGTAGGGAGTGCGAGGAGGAGTTGGAGGGTTTTGAGGAGGGGGGAAACCGGGAAATGTTTTACCACTTGAAATGTAAATGAAGATTATATTTAATAAAAAAATACATATAAAAAAGGTTTCTAAAAAAACTATTTTTTTGAAAAAAATGTTTTATTAGTTTGTGTCACTTTACCCCATCACTTTCTCTGATGATTGTACTACTCTGTATCATCAATTCCAAATAATACATCATGTATTATCCTTCCCTGCCTAATGGGTGTCTGATGGTAGGCATGGCATTTCCTCTTTTCTCCAAACAAAGATCCACAGTAAAGGCTCCCTGTGAACATCAATTTCTTATTTTGTTCTCAGACAGATTCCAACTCTTGTTATATTGTTCAAACCTTCTGTCATTGGATAAATAGCTTGACTTATTTAGATTATACTATAGATCAACACATGTTCCAAGTTACTGTAAATAAACAGAAAGCAGAGAGCTAATAATGGAGAATATGTATGACCTCCATTAACAATGTAAGACATTGAGACACAGACCAGAAATATATACCATTTAAGCAGCATGACAATTTTGAGGTTAAAAATTGAAAATTTGTAGACTCTGAAAATTTTATGCTGCATGACACATTTTCATATTCACAGTCATCTCTAACAGTGAGTTTTGGCCCAAGTCACAATAACAAAACAACTCTACATCATTCAGTTACTCTAAAAGTGCTGACTTATTAGCCTCGTAATTCTGTATGTTATTTAGGACAGCAGCATATGTGCCTCTCCACATATTGCAGCAAATAAAAGTTCAATATTCCTTTTCCCATAGCACCATCACTCCTTACAAATATCTTTAATATGATCTCATCAAACACCAAGTTCTGACTGCATATTTTAGCTCTTTGTCATTGAATTTCTGAGCCATTTATATGTACTGAACACAATGATGCATCACCTTTGTGTTAATATATTTTGTTTCCTATCTAAAGTATCTATTGTAAAATCTCAATGGAAGAAACAATAGAAAAATGATCCCTACCACACGCACAAATACACTAAAATAATGTATAGACAGACAAAACAGAGTTATCAGAGATCTAGAAGACATAGGAAGAGTTTAATGAAAGCCATGCTCACGTCTGGTGGTTGGGAACCTGTGGACACGGTATATAGTTGTTATATGGGAAGTTTCTGAGCTTTTGCTTTTGCTCAAGGGAGAAAATAATCATAATATCCCCAAAGAGTAATTGCAGTCTCTAAGCCACACATAAATCTACCAGCCTTCAGTGGGCATATTTCTAGTTCCAGGAATTTAAGAACAGCTTCAGACCAGTCAGTGGTTGACCACTGAATGACCTTCATGCAGGACTGATGCCTTACTGTAAACTAGCCTCAAAACTGAAGTTTGGCAGAATCTTGTTGGGTTTTTTGTTTGTTGTTTGTTTTGTTTAGTTACTGTTGATCTATGAAATCAGTATGCTGAACTCTGTCACATGCTTTTGTTGTTTTACATTTGCTAATAGCATCCTTGTGATTTTATACATATATATTTATATATGTTTTATATATATATATATATATATATATATATGTATATATAACAATACTTAATTTCTCATGTTGAGTCATCTTTGGTTTCCTGGAACAGCTTCATCAAGTTGCTATAAATCAATCTTTTCAAATTCCACTGGCTTCATTTTCTTATTATTGGTTGATGTTTATGCTCATTAATTCATGATGGATGTTGATCTACAATTTTTAAACATTTTTATACATGCTGACCTGATAATCTGAGCCAATTTTTGTATTGCTGTCATTTTTATTGTAAGAATATAGATTGCAATAGATTAATTATATCTTCTTAAACATTTTGTAGACTGCATTGGGGCATATAACCAGTTTAATTTTTGAAACTAGTGTAAGGAACTGTCTTTAGTACACATACTTATATACTTCTGGACAGTTATATAGATCAATTTGTGTAAAATTTGATCTTTTTCTGACTTTGATGAACTTACCATTTTAAAACTAAATTTTGATTTTGTGAATGTAGATATTGATTATATAATAAATATTGGATGTATAATGATTTCTAACTTAATGAGATGTGTGGCCACGCCCCAGGTTCTAGCCTGACTCCGCCTAGGCAGTCACCTGCCTGCAGCCACACAGTCCCCGCCTTCTGGTTACCTGACCGCCCAACTCACTATAAATAACACCCCTCAGTGCGTGCTCTCTCTCTCCCCCTGCTTGTTCTCTCCTGGCCCTCTCTTTGTCTATCTCTCTGTCTTCTCCCCTTTCCACGTGGTCGTGGTTTTTCTTATCTATTTTCTCCTCTTTCTTTGTCCTTTTATCTCTTTTCTCTTTCTATTTTCTTTTTTTTTAATAATGAATCTGAAATTCTTTTTATTTCAAAGTTTTTTTTATTTACATTCAAAATCATTTCCCCTTTCCCGTTTCCTCCCTCCCCGAAAGTTCCATAAGCCCCCTTCCCTCCCTCTTTTCCCCATTCAACTCCCTCTCGCTTCTCTGTCCTGGCGTTCCCCTACATCCAGTCTTTCCAGGACCAGGGGTCTCTCCTTCCATCTTCTTGGAAAATATGCGAATTGTGTCTAGGGTATTCCGAGATTCTGGGTTAATATCCCCTTATCAGTGACTGCATACCATGTGTGTTCTTTTGTGATTGGGTTACCTCACTAAGGATGATATTTTCTTTTTTCTTAATAATAAAATATCAAAGCTATGGGCCGCCTCTTATTAAACTCGCCACACGGAGCTAGCTGGTACGCACCATCTGAGACTCTGGGATTCAGCTAAGCAGACAGTCTGAGCACAGGTAATGCTCTGCGCCCCCAGGCGCCATGCGCAGGACCGGCTGGCGTGTGACTGCTCACTCCCTGTTAGGCTGAGGAACGTTAGACCTCCTTCCCCAAAACCCCTCTGTGGAACTTCCATGTCTGCCTGCATATGTACGCTACCTTGGCCCTAAAGCGAGGCCTGCGCCCTCCTGCACCACCTGGCGTGTGTCCCTATGCCCGCCCGCGCCCCCTTTTCTTTTTATTCCCCACATCATGTATTTCTTTCAGTGAGTTATTTATATCCTCCTTAAAGTACTCTATTATCTTTATGAGATAGAATTTTAGGTCAACTTTCTGATTTTCAGGCATGTTGGTTTATTCAGGGCTTGCTATGGTGGAAAACTCGATTCTGATGATACCCACATATATTGACTTTTGTTGCTTATGGTCTTGTGCTGGCTTCTTGCCATCTGGTTATCCTTGGTGTTTGCTGGTCTGGGTGACTCTGTCTGGATTCTGCCTCCTTTGTCCCTGGGTTGCTTCAGATCTCCTGATAGGCCTAAGGCCCTGGCTGTAGCAGACCTCCTGTGGGGCCTTCCAATTGGGCAGTATTCATAGAGGCAATGAAACTGTTGATCTGTTTCCCTGGCTGCAGTAGGTCTCCTGGGAGGCCTTGAGACTGTTGGATCTTCAGAGTCATTGTCCTTTGTAAAGCTGTTCTCCAGGGAGGGCTATGGACTGTGGTTTCTGTTTCCTTGTGTGCAGAAAAACTCCAGGGAGGTTTTCAGTCTGTTGGGTCAGTTGCCCTGCATGCTACTGAGTCCCCAGAGGTCTCCAGACTGTGGTGTATGTTGCCCAGTTGCTCCATGTACAGACAAACTCCTGGGATACCTTCAAGCTGTGGTACCTTCAGGGGAGCAGACAAGCTAGTGATCAGTTGCTCAGTTGCCCTGTGTGCAGCTAATCTCCTTGGATATAGTTTCAGATACCCTGAGTGCAACATATCTCCAAATATTCTGAGTGTAATGGATCTTTTAGGATGCCTAGGATATGTTGTCTTTCCCTGAGCAGACTAGCTAGCAGTCTGTCCAGCAGAAAGGACCAGGCAGAAGGGGAGTAGTATTTGGTGGGTGGGGTATGGGGGCTAATGGGTCCCTGAGTCCACTGAGCTCCCAGTGGCAGCTATGGGACTTCAGGAGCGTTCGTAACAAATGCTTTGGGTACAGTGGATCTTCTGGGATGCCTACCACATGGTGTCTTCCAGGAAGCCACATAGCTAGCAGTCTGTCCCGGTCTGTCAAATTTTTTAAAAAATTTGTTTTAGAGCATAACATCGCTTGGGACACAGCAAGCTGGTATGCTCCATGTACGCCAGAGCTAGGCAGCCAGCTCTGCTGTGGGACATCTACCCTGCAGAGGGACCCGCGATGGGAGAGAGCACAACAGCCTCCCCTTAGCCACCTCTGCTCCGGGGACTGACTATACTGAGTCTCCAGGTACACAGGGATTTCCCAAGTATAACATCACTTGGGACAAGGCACATCAGGGCTCCAAAGACACTCAGGAGCAGGGCAGCCCCTCAGAAATCGGTGCCAGGGGAAACTCGGTCATCCAGGGGGCGCAGAAATAGCTCTGCAGGCTCACAGGAGGTTCAAGCAACAGCCAGTGACAGCAGGACCAACTAACCAGATGGCAAAAGGCAAACCTAGGAACGTTACTAACAGAAATCAAGGCAATATGGCACCATCCAAACCCAACTCTCTGACAGCAACTAGTCCTGGATACCCCATCACACCTGAAAGGCAAGATCTGGATTTAAAATCACTTCTCATGATGCTATAAGAGGATTTCAAGAAGGACATAAATAAATCTCATAAAGAAATACAGGAGAACATGAATCAATAAGTAGAAGCCCTTACAAAGGAAACACAAAAATCACTTAAAGAAATGCAGGAGAATATGGGTCAACAGATGGAGGCTCATAAGGAGAAAACACAAAAATCGCTTAAAAAGATACAGGAGAACTTGGGTCAACAGGCAGAAATTCTGAAAGAGTAAACACAAAAATATATTAAAGAAATACAGGAAAACACAAACAAGTGAAGGAACTGAGCAAATCCATCCAGGATCTAAAAAAGGAAGTAGAAACAACTAAGAAATCACAAAGGGAGACAACTTTGTAGATAGAAAACCTTGGGAAGAAGTCAGGGGTCATAGATGCAAACGTCAACAATAGAATACAAGAGATGGAAGAAAGAATCTCATGTCCTGAAGATACCATAGAAAGCATCGACACAACAGTCAAAGAATATGCAAAATGCAAAAAACGTGTAACCCAAAACATCCAGGAAATCCAGGACACAATGAGAAGACCAAACCTAACAATTATAGGTAGAGATGAGCGTGAAGATTTGCGACTTAAAAGGTCAGTAAATATCTTCAACAAAATTATGGAGGAAAACTTCCCTAACCTAAAGAAAGAGATGCCAATGAGTGTACAAGAAGCCTACAGAACTCCAAACAGACTGGACCAGAACAGAAATACTTCCTGTCACATAATAATCAAAACACCAAATGTACTAAACAAAGAAAGAATATTAAAAGCAGTAAGAGAAAAAGGCCAAGTAACATATAAAGGGAGACCTATCCAAATTACATCAGACTTCTCAGCAGAGACTATGAAAGCTAGAAGATCCTGAGCAGATCTCATACAGACTCTAAGAGAACACAAATGTCAGCCCAGACTATTATACCCAATGAAACTCTCAATCACCATAGATGGAGAGACCAAGATATTCCATGATAAAACCAAATTTTCACAATATCTTTCCACAAACCCAGCCCTGCAATGGATAATAGGTGGAAATCGCCCATACAAGGAGAGAAACTACACCCTGGAAAAAACGAGATAGTAACCTTCTTTCATCAAACCCAAAAGTAGATAACCACTCAAACATAAAGATAGCGTCAAGAATAGCAGGTGGCAATAATCACTATTAGTTAATATCCCTAAATATCAATGATCTCAATTCCCCAAGAAAAAGATATAGACTAAGAGACTGGATATGTAAACAGGACCCAGCATTTTGCTGCATGCAGAAAACTCACCTCAGTATCAAAGATAAACACTACCTCAGAGTAAAAGGCTGGAAAACAATCTTACAAGCAAATGGTCACAGGAAATGAGCTGGAGTAGCCATCATAATATCAGATAAAATTGACATTCTACCTAAAGTCATCAAAAAAGACATGGAAGGACACTACATACTTGTCAAAGGAAAAATCCACCAAGAAGAACTGTCAATTCTGAAAAATCTATGCTCCAAATGCAATGGCACCCTCATTCATAAAAGAAACTTTACTAAAGCTCAAAGCACATATTGCACCTCACACAATAATAGTGGGTGACTTCAACACCCCACTCTCTGAAATGGACAGATCAGGAAAGCAGAAACTGAACATTTACACAGTGAAACTAATTGAAGCCTTGGACCAAATGGAATTAACCAATATATATATATAGAACATTTCATCCTAAAGCAAAAGAATATACCTTCTTCTCAGCACCTCATGGTACCTTCTCCAAAATCGACCATATAATTGGTCACAAAAGAGTCCTCAAAAGATATAGGAAGATCGAACTAATCCCATGCCTCCTATCAGATCACAATGGAATAAGGGTGGTCTTCAATAGCAACAATAACAACAGAAAGCCCACATACACGTGGAAACTGAACAATACTCTACTGAATGATAACTTGGTCAAGGGAGAAATAAAGAAAGAAATCAAAGACTTTTTAAAATTTAATGAAAATGAAGGCACAACATACCCTAATTTATGGGACACAAAGAAAGTGGTGCTAAGAGGAAATTTCATAGCTCTGAGTGCCTCCAAAAAGAAACGGGAGACAGCATACACTAGCAGCTTAATGGCACACCTGAAAGCCCTGGAACAAAAAGAAGCAAATACAACGAAGAGGAATAGAAGGCAGGAAATCATCAAACTCAGGACTGAAATTAATCAAATAGAAACAAATAAAACCATACAAAGAATCAACAAAACTAGGAGTTGGTTCTTTGAGAAAATCAACAAGATAGATAAGCCCTTAGCCAGACTAGCCAGAGAGCACAGAGACAGTATCCAAATTAACAAAATCAGAAAGTAAAAGGAAGATATATCAACAGAATCTGAGGAAATACAAAAACTCATCAGTTCCTACTACAAAAGTCTGTATTCAACACAACTAGAAAATCTGGAGGAAATGGACAATTTTCTAGACAGATAACAAATAACAAAATTAAATCAGGATCAAATAGGCCATCTAAACCATCCTATAACCCCTGAAGAAATATAAGTGATCATTGGAAGTCTTCCAACGAAAAAAAGCACAGGAAAAGACGGTTTTAGTGCAGAATTCTATCAGACCATCAAAGAAGACCTAACGCCAATGCTCTTCAAACTATTCCACAAAATAGAAACAGAAGGAACACTACCCAACTCATTTTATGAAGCCACAATAATACTGATACCAAAATCACACAAAGATCAGACAAAGAAAGAGAATCTCAGACTAATTTCTCTTATGAATATCGATACAAAAATACTCAATAAAATTCTTGCCAACTGAATACAAGAGCACATCAAAATGATCATTCACCACGATCAAGGAGGCTTCATCCCAGGGATGAGGGGATGATTCAATATAAGGAAGTCCATCATTGCAATCCACTACATAAACAATCTCAAAGAAAAAAAACCATATGGTCATTTCATTAGATGCTGAAAAAGCATTTGACAATATTCAGCATCCTTTCATGTTAAAAGTCCTGGAAAGATCAGGAATTTGAGGCCCATATCTAAACCTAGTAAAAGCAATTTATACCAAACCAGTAGCCAACATCAATCTAAATGGAGAGAAACTTGAAATAATCCCACTAAAATCAGGGACTAGACAAGGCTGCCCTCTTTCTCCGTATCTTTTCAATATAGTACTTGAAGTTCTAACTGGCACAATTAGACAACAAAAAGAGGTCAAAGGTATACAAGTTGAATAGGAAGAAGTCAAACTATCACTATTTGCAAACGATATGATAGTATACTTAAGTGACCCAAAGAACTCCACCAGAGAACTCCTACAACTGATAAACAACTTCAACAAAGTGGCTGGATATAAAAATCAACTGAAGCAAATCAGTAGCCTTCCTATGCTCAAAGGATAAGGAGACTGAGAAAGAAATAAGGGAAATGATATCTTTCACGATAGCTACAATCAATATAAAGTATCTTGGTGTGACTCTAACCAAACAAGTGAAAGACTTCAGAAGATGGAAAAATCTCCCATGTTCATGGATTGACAGGATTAATATAGTAAATATGACCATTTTTCCAAAAGTAATATACAGATTCAATGCAATCCCCATCAAAATCCCAACTCAATTCTTCATAGAGTCAGAAAGAGCAATTCAAAACTTCATCTAGAATAATAGAAAACCCAGGAGAGCTAAAATTCTTTTCAACAGTAAAAGAAATTCTTGGGGAAACAGTATCCTGGACCTCAAGCTGTACTACAGAGCAATAGTGTTAAAAACTGCATGGTATTGGTACAGTGACAGACATGTAGATCAATGGAACAGAACTGAAGACCCAGAAATGAATCCACACTCCTATGGTCACTTGATCTTTGACAAAGGAGCTAAAACCATCCAGTGGAAAAAAAATAGCCTTTTCAACAAATGGTGCTGGTTCAACTGGAGGTCAGCATGCAGAAGAATGCAAATCAATCCATTCTCATCTCTTTGTACTAAGCTCAATTCCAAGTGGATCAAGGACCTCCACATAAAACCAGACACACTGCCGGGCGATGGTGGCGCACGCCTTTAATCCCAGCACTTGGGAGGCAGAGGCAGGAGGATTTCTGAGTTCGAGGCCAGCCTGGTCTACAGAGTGAGTTCCAGGCTAGCCAGGGCTACACAGAGAAACCCTGTCTCGAAAAACCAAAAAAAAAAAAAAAAAAACAGACACACTGAAACTAGAAGAGCCTTGAACATATGGGCACATATGGGAAAATTTCCTGAACAGAACACCAATAGCTTATGCTCTAAGATCAAAAATTGACAAATGAGACCTCATAAAATTGCAAAGTTTCTTTAAGGCAAAGGACACTGTCAAAAGGGCAAAGTGGCAGCCAACAAACTGGGAAAAGATCTTTACCAACCCCACATCCGACAGAGTGATAATATCCAATATATACAAAGAACTCAGGAAGTTAGACTCCAGAGAGCCAATAACACCATTAAAAAATGGGATATAGAGTTAAACAAAGGGTTCTCACTGGAAGAATATCGAATGACTGAGAAGCACCTAAGGAAATGTTCAACATCCTTAGTCATTAGGGAAATGCAAATCAAAACAACCCTGAGATTCCATGTCACTCCAGTCAGAATGGCTAAGATAAAAGACACAGGAGACAGCAGTTGTTGGCGAGGATGTGGAGAAAGAGGAACACTCTCCACTGCTGGTGGAATTGCAAGCTGGTACAACCACTCTGGAAAGCAGTCTGGTGGTTCCTCAGAAAACTGGGCATGACACTCCTAGAGGATCCTGGGCATATACCCAGAGGCTTCCCCTGCATGCAATAAGGACACATGCTCCACTATGTTCATAGCAGCCTTATTTATAATAGCCAGATGCTGGAAAGAACCCAGATGTCCCTCAATGGAGGAATGGATTCAGAAGATGTGGCATATTTACACAATGGAATTCTACTCTGCAATTAAAAACAATTAACTCATGAAATTCCTAGGCAAATGGTCAGAACTGGAAAATACCATCCTTAGTGAATTAACCCAATCACAGAAGAACACACATGGTATGCAGTCACTGATAAGGGGATATTAACCTAGAAGCTCTGAATACTCTAGACACAATTCACATATCAATTGATTTCCAAGAAGATGGAAGGAGAGACCCCTGGTCCTGGAAATAGTGGATGTAAGGGAATACCAGGACAGTGAAGCGAGAGGGGGTTGAATGGGGAACAGGGGTAGGGAAGAGGGGTTATGGAACTTTCAGGGAGGGAGGAAACGGGAAAGGGAAAATCATTGGGAATGTAAATAAAAAAATAGAAAACAAACAAACAAATAAATAAATTGTTTTATTCATTTAAATTCCAAATGTTGCCTCCCTTCCTAGTCCCCTCTCCAAGAGTTCTTCACCCAATCCTTCCTCCTCTTTGCCTGGTATATACTCACTGATATGTGAATATGTGAATATTAGATGAAAAACGAATACCTGTGATACAACCGCCAGACCATAAAAAGTTTATCAGAAGAAAGGCCAAAGTGAGGATGCTTCAATCCTACCTAAAAGGGGGAACAACATGATTACAAAAGGGAGAGGAAGGAAAGATCGTAGAGGGGAGAGGTGAGGTGGAAAAGGGAGGCAGGATCAGGTGTGGTGGGGGTTGGGGCAAAACAGGTTAGAATCCCAGAAGGCCAGGTTAGTGAATGGAAAAATGCAGCTAGGGAGGACGTGGATGGGGAGAACCCAGAGAAAGTCCCAAAGACGTGGGGAGTGAGAGCCTCCCGGGACTCAATGGGTGAAATTCCCAATAGCATGGAGGAGATGGACCCTAAAGAGACCACTTCTAGTTGATAGACAGGACCCCCAGTGGAGGATGGAGTCACCAACCTACCTTCAAAATTTTTGACCCAGATGTGTTCCTGTCTAAAATAAATATAGGCACAAAAATGGAGCAGAGATTGAAAGAAAAATTATCTAGTGACCAGCCCAACTTTGGACCCATCCCATAGGTAAGCACCAAATCTGACATTATTATTGATGCCATCTTGTGCTTATAGACAGGAGCCCAGCATAGCTGTCCTCTGAGATGCTCTACCAGCAGGTAACTGAGAAAAATGCAGACACTCAGAGCCAACCATTGGATTGAGGTTGGAGATCACTACGGAAGAGTTAGGGGAAAGACTGAAGCAGCTGAAGGGGTTACCAACACCATAGGAAGACCAACAGTATCAACTAATCCAGATCCCTGGGAGCTCCCAGAAACTAAACCATCAACCAAAAAGCATAAATAATAAGCTGATCCATGGCCCTGACACATATTTAGTAGAAGATTACCTGGTCTAGCCTCACTGTGAGAGGATGTACCTAATCTTTTAGAGACTTGATGCCCTAGGGAAGGGAGATAGGTGCTAAGGTGGGGGTGAAGGGGCTGGGTATGTTAGGTTGGGGAGCATCCGCTTAATGACTTATCTATTTTTTAACCTTAAAGCTTTTCTGATATTCTGAATTATTTACAAATGCTATATAATTTATTTTTTCACATTCTGGAATGTAGGTGTTAAAGCCACATGCTTTATTACCATTTCCATTGTGGAAATTGTGTGTGTGTGTGTGTGTGTGTGTGTGTGTGTGTGTGTGTGTGTGTGTGTGTGTGTGTTGGGGGAGTATATGAACAAGAATGTACAAGGGCATACACCCACCTGTATTCATGCTAATGTCAAAGGAGAATATTAGTTTCCTTGAATGTCTCCTGATGATATTACCTTTTGATTAGACTGCTTGACTGGTGATTTGATTGATCCACTTGTCTTTGGCTACCAGTGCTAAGATACTTGGAAAATTGAGCAAAACCTGGCATTATATGTTGTTACTATGTATTGTAACTTAGAACTGAATTCATATATAGAAAGCACTATTAATCTTAGAGCCATTACTTTGATTTTTATTTTTCTTTCAATTTCAACTTTATTCTTTATAAATTATTTATTTATTCATAACTACAGGGAAGTAACACATATTATTGCACATATAGAGAGGTCAGAGACAAGTTACAGGTTAAGACAGACCGAGCAGGAGAATGAGATAGATCCAGAAGATTAGAACAGATACCCTGAGCTAGTTTGAGGCCAAGCAGAGCAATTTACTTAGAAAGAAAAAAAAGCCAGTTTGAAATAGTTGGCTTGGAGAGGAGTTTGGGCCTGAACAGCTGAGGTGAGCCAGAATTCAGAAAAAGCTAGAAAAAGTAAGTTTTTTAAACAGTAAGGCTTGGGGGTCTAGATTAGATTGTAAGGAGACGAGAAGTTTGTCTAGGTCTAGGTTTAGGGATAGTGTGGGGAAACAGAGAGAGAGAGAGAGAGAGAGAGAGAGAGAGAGAGAGAGAGAGATTCTCTGAGCTCAGCTCAAGTCACATATTCATGCAAATTGGATTTGGCCCTCATTACATCCCTTCATCTGAGGAAATAAAAGAAACATTTACAATAAATGCTCACTGGCATTATGGTAGAAACTGAGAAGAATGTCAAGAAAGCACTCTTTGTAAAAATTTGGGGTGCTGGAGAGCAGGAAATGTGGAAGAATCATAAAGCTCTGCTCAATCATAAAATTATATAGAATTAGGGGAAGAAATTAGAATAGACATTTACACAACTGAATTGAATTATCCACAGAATTTTCCTAAATAACACTTATGCAATATTCTCCACAATTGGAAAAATAAATGTGTTTATATCAAGGAACATTGAATATTCAAAATGATGTATATATCCTAAGGCAGAAATTGAACATATAAAACATTATATTAAATATGTTAATTTATAGTGAATTTAAAGTAACTTAAGATGAAAACACTAAATGTTTTCAATTTATTAAAAATCAAAAATATTAACTACCTCACTGTCTTAGTCAGGGTTTGTATTTCTGCACAAAACATCATGACCAAGTAGCAAATTCGAGAGGAAAGGGTTTAATCAGCTTACACTTCCACATTGCTGTTCATCATCAAAGGAAGTCAGGACAGGGACTCACACAGGGCAGGAACTTGGAGGCAGAAGCAGATGCAGAGGTCATAGAGGGTTGCTGCTTACTGGCTTGCTTTCCCTGGCTTGCTCAGCTTGGTTTCTTAAAGAACTCAGGACTACCAGTCCAGGAATGGCACAACTCACAATGGGCTGGGCCCTCCCCTCTTGATCACTAATTGAGAAAATGCCTTAAAGCTGGATCTCATGGAAACATTTCCTTAAGGGAACTTCCTTTCTCTGCGATAACACCAGCTGTGTAAAGTTGACACACAAAACCAACCACTACACTTGCTGAATTATAAAAGAAGAAAAACTAGAAAATAAATAGCCAGCAAATATTTTAAAATTTCTAAATAATTTAGAATTAACTTATTTATTCAATGCATCCCAGAAAAGCCAGTGAGACAGTTATTAAGTAGTGTGTCTGCTGCCAAGAAAGCATGCTGGCCTGTGTTTTGTTTCTGAGATCCATATAGAGAAAGAAAAGGAACAGATTCAAGAAGTTTGCTCTCTGATCTCAATATATGTGCAATAGTACGTGTTACTTCCCTGTAGTAATGAATAAATAAATAAGTTACAAAGAATAAAGTTGAAATTGAAAGAAAGATAAAAATTAAAGTAATGACTCAAAGATTAATAGTGCTTTCTATATATATATGTGAGGTCCTAAGTTACAATACATAGTCCCAGTGAAACTGCCTCTCTCTCTCTCTCTCTCTCTCTCTCTCTCTCTCTCTCTCTCTCTCTCTCTCTCTCTCTCTCTCTCTCTCTCTCTCGTGTATGTGTGTATGTGAGATGATCTTAAATTGTCTCTCTTTTCTGTCTTTTCATGAGAGTTGAGCATACCCTATCTGTGACTCATTCAGTCAAATCTTTCTCTAACTCATCACTTTGTCTACCTCTCAAGTAGATATAACTTTTGAACATGGCTACTTTCTTCTACAAATTAGCCCTAACTCCATTTTTATGGATTAAAATCTGTATTAAGAGTGTGCCTGTATTCCAGCCAGATTCTATTGTATCCAGGAAATATCTGCATTCTGGCTGTGTCAGGGGATTTTCCCTGTCCAATTATCTTAAATTATTAGTGCAGCAGGAGACTTGAGCTTGGATAGGGAAAAGGGAGATAGAGCTAGGAGTTGCAAGGACAGAGCAACAGAGGAGAGGGAAAAGAAAGCAAGATGGAGGATGAACCGGAAAAAGATCCTGAACCAGAGTGGCTTTAAATAGTCACAGATAGATATGATATCATAAAGAACAGAATAAATGGGATACCTTGTCTGATCTAGGTGGGCAGCTTGTACCATCATCAATTGGCTCTGAAATTATTGTGTGAGCATCTTGTGAATTGAGAATATATTGATATAAATCTGACCTGTTGATTATAAGCTTCGAGAGTTTTGTTTTTATCAGGTTGCTGGGTATTATGGCAGCTGATCACAGGGTGGACAGTCACTGTGTGTGGCTGCCATGGTAGCAAAGGGAGTTCTGGAGTTCTGTCCCTGTCGGAGATTTGGTGGGTAGAGAGTAACTGGGTGAAGAACTGGAACTTTGTAGTAAGTTTTTAATATTTCCTGCAACATGGAGGATTATGTAGACCTAGAATGATTTCATATGTAATCCCTTGTCAGAGTAGGCATGTTGGTAAATTAAAATTCATCTAAAAGATATAGAGAAACAAAACCTTTCAAAAAAAAGACAGTCACACCATCTATGTTCTCAGAGGCCTAAACTTGCTGCTTTCTTCTGTGTCACTAAGTCTCTACCGGGTTCTGGATTACCCCAGATTTTTTTCTTTCTGCCTGCTCAAACCATGCCCATGTTGGGAAGAATGTTCACTCCCCAACTTACCTGATTCCCAAATTTTGACTGACTTGCTTTTGTTTTTATCAAAATCTCAATAAACTCACAAGTTGCTAAGTGTTCTTACTTTGTCTGACTTATCCTGCTAGGTTGTGCTTTCAAGCTGTTAAAATCCCTGAAATAATTGCAATTCTCAAATCTTCACTGTAGGCTTAACTTGTTGCATTGACTACTCAACAGTATATCAGGATATGTGATGAGTAATTTCTTTTATCTTTGTCTAAGCTGTGATTGTCATGGGGTTGTTAATTTTAGTTATATATTTTATTTTACCACATTTTAACTGTTGTAATCCAGTTTTCATTCTCAGATCTTATATCTTATTTATCATTTCCATTTCTTTATATTTTTCTATCATTTTATTCCAACCATATTTGAAATGATATTATACTGTCTTTTATTGTTTTGTTGTTATAATGAAATATTTTGACCTTAAGGGAAGGTATGTATTGCAGGTATTGCATGTATTGCAGCCAAGTCCTAGTGTAATGTAGGACATGTCTGCATTCTTGAGGGATTATATATACCCAGAAACTCTTTGGCTGTGATTCGTTGCCAAAGCAGCCATATTGCTGGAGAAGCAAATGGTTTCTTTGGTTTTGCAGTCCCACTCACAGACCATCCCTGAGGAAATTCAGAGCAGAAATTCAGGGAAGGAGTTCAGGCAAGAAACTGGGGCAGTAACCATAGAGGAACTGTTTGCTTGCTTATACTTTGGATTTCTGACTGAGCCTCATTATTAACCATATTCCTTTAACATTCCAGGACAACCTACCTGGATATAGTACCACCCACAATAGCCTGGTCTTTCTTACATCAATCAGCAGAAAAGACAATGCTCTCAAGTATGTCCCAAGACTAGTCTGATCTAGACCATTATTCGCCTTAGGATTCTCTTCCCAGATGACTCTACACTGGATTAAGATGATAATCAAGGCTAATCAAGGCTAATCAACACATATATCTCCTAATATATACTCTTAGTATATAATCAGTAATTCTATTTTTGTTCGTGTTTCATGATGTTTCTCATTTATTTTATCATATATTTTTAATTGCTTGATTGTATTACACTTTAAACAAAAGACAAAACTATCCTTGAATGCCCAGAATAATTTTGAATATTTTAATCTATTTCTGTGTTGGTTTTCTCAGTATTTCTTTGGAAATGTCAGGTCGGAGACTGCTGAAATTCTGTTCTTGAGCGATTCTGTAAATATTACTTTCTTAGCCCAGGTTCATTTTCTCTCTATGCTTTCGAATAGCTGAACTGTCATAAGATTTATTTCTTGTAAGAAAGGTGTTAATAAGAAACCAATAAAAAGCCCCAGGTCTGCTGACTTTTAAGCACAGGTGTTTAATCACTCCTACAATATCTTTGCAAGTTCCTGAACCATTCAGTATTTCTATTTTTCCCATAGTATCTTTCATTAATTTTTATTTCAAAGTAAATCCCTTTTGGTTTGATTTGAATATTATGGCACAGCTGTTCATAACATAAACATATAAACATTGATTTTTAAAATTACTCAAATGCATATATTATAAAGCTTCAATGCATGTTGTTAACTTTTTATAAAAATTTAAATCAGTCATGATAAATGATTTGCTTAAAGCAGATATTCATAATATAGCTCTCTGACTTAAGGTGTGACTATTGACTTAGTGTGAAACAAGTACTGGGTTTAATTCCTAGGATATTTATTAAAAAACACTCCTGTGTAAATATTTTTTCATTTTTTCTCTTTAATTAGTTGTTGAGATATTACTCTTAATTGATTAAGGGGAATTATTTTTCTATGATTTTTCCAAAATCTAATTCTAAATATTTAGAATTAACAATACATTGTATTAGTTATTTTTTTCAAGACGTATCACTAAAATAACTAATACATGTTTTGCTTTAAAAATGTGCACATTCTATATGACATTTTTCTCTAATTTAGCCGATGTGTTTATACTATACATATACTATATATTTATCATAAAAGAATTACAACATCTACAAATATATAGTCATGGCATCAGTTGCTTTAATCTAGAGATCCTTTCATTTTTCCTTATGAGAATTATTAATGCAAGCATTGGTCATTGCTTTTCTGAGGAAGTTTGGAATGTGGCTTGAAAGGATAAATGAAATTTTAAAGGAGTGAAACCAAGATAGAAGTAGAGGGAGCAGCATATGTCTTCCTTTAGTTTGAATACTCGAAAAATTTTAAAAGTGGAATTATAAACATTTTTTTCTGATAAAATTGAAGATCTACAAGGACAATATTTCTGATAAAATTCAAGCAATATATAGAAAAACATGGTAAAACTGACTATTTCATGGAAAATTATACAGATAAAATGGAAGGTATAAAAATGTTCCTAAGTTGATTGAAAGGAAAATTATAGACATTTTCTGATAAAATTGAAGATTTACATGGAAAATATTTCTGATAAAATTAAAGAAAAATATAGAAAAACATTAAAATTGAAGATTATCATGAACAATTATATCGATAAAATGGTAGGCAGAAAAGTATTCCTAAATTGATTGAAAGTGGAATTATAAACATTTCCTGACAAAGTTGAAGATTTACCTGGAAAATATTTCTGATAAAATTGAAGAAATATATAGAAAAAATGTTAATACATTTCTTGAGTTTTATCAGAAATATTTTCCTTGTAGATCTTCAATTTTATCAGAAAAAAATGTTTATAATTCCATTTTCAATCAACTTAGGAATATTTTTATGCCTACCATTTTATCTGCATAATTTTTCCATGAAATAGTTAATCTTAACATGTTTTTCTATATATTTCTTCAATTTTATCAGAGATATTTTCCATGTATATTTACACAATGGAAGGAAGAGCAAGAGAGAAGCAGAAGGGAAGCAAAGTAAAAGAGACCGTCTTCCTTCCTTTCTTCCTTCCTTTCTTTCTTTCTTTCTTTCTCTCTCTCTTTCTTTTTCTTTTCTTTTCTTTTCCTTCCCCTTCTTTTCCTTTCTTTATTCTTTTTCTTTTTTTCTTTTTCTTTTTTTTTTTTTGAGACAGGTTTCTCTATGTAGCCCTTACTGTCCTGAAACTCACACTGTAGACCAGAGTGGCCTAGAACTCAGAAATCCACCTACTTACTGGTGGTGCACCACCACTGCCCGGCTTTTTATGTTTTTTGTTTTTTGTTTTTTTTCTTTTCTTAATTTCTTAAAGTTCTGCTGTTGCAATAAAAGTACCATTACCAAAGAAAAGAAATAGTTGCTTGTGATTACCATTTCAAACCAGAGTCAATTATGGCTGGGGGGAATTACAGTAGTTCCCAGAAGCAATATTATTACAGCTTCAAATGTAAACAAAGGAAGAGACTACAAACTAAAAGTGAGTAAACTCACTTCTATAACTAGAAGTTATATAAAATCACTTTTATAACATGCTTCCTCTAGAATGGCTCCCCTACCTAAACTCCACAGTTTCATCAACCAAGGAACTACTATTCCAATATGTAATACTAAGGGACACTTCTAATTCAAAGCATTACTACACCATGATCAATTCACAAAGGTTAAGAATGAAAGAAAAAGTACACATTTTTGTGAAATTTTAACCTTTTATTGCAAATTAAAAATAGTAACAATTTAACAGATGGCATTAAAGTTAGAGGAGGGAGAAATGCACAGGAAAAGAAAGGAAATGAACTTAATTTAAATATAAATTTTATTCTCAGATTAATATGAAACAAAAATAATGTAGCAGTCCACACAGTTGTGTATTTTAATCACCTTTAGATTTATATTATGACAAATATTATTTGCACTCCCCATTTACGGAATAAAGGAGCAAATATATACAAAAAAAAATCGCATTATTGTATCATCCAGGGTTCACCACAGAATCAGTAGAGTACGTGAAAACTCAGAATGTAGGACTGACTAGACTACCTTGTGTCAGCAAAGGTGAAATAATCCCAACTATGGCATCGCATTCCAGAGAGGTAGGAAATAAAAACAGATTAGTGCAAAAGCTAGATGGCTAAAGGTAGAATCAATGATATAACCCCCAGCCCAAGGATAATTGCCTGGAAGTCAGCTGTGGTGAAATTAGCCTCCTAATTGCCGAGAAACTGCAGTTGTTATTAGCAGGCAAATGCCTGAGCAAAACCTGGAGTTAGGAACAGAAATCTGTAGGAACATTTCTTTTTTCAAGGATTTGGTCTAATCCTCCCATTGCCTTGACTTTTCTCACAGACATTCCTAAAACCTCTCCTCTAACCTCTTAGTCATGAGACACACAATAGAGTCACTTTCACAAATGATCAAAATGATATTTGCTTTTAATCCTGTTTTCTATCTTCTAACCAGAGAAAGACACATAGTTCTTCTGTGACCATGGATCAAAACAATTTAATCATAAAATTATTTGTCATGAAGTCATCACATAACCAATATGTACTAGCTATATAGTGTTGTTACCTGAGTTTCTTTTTTTTTCTTTTTCTTTTTTTTATTGTTTATTTTATTTTTTTTTTAATTTACATTCCAAATCATTTCCCCTTTCCGGTTTCCTCCCTCCCCGAAAGTCCCATAAGACCCCTTCCCTCCCTCTTTTCTCCATTCAACCCCCTCTCGTTACTCTGTCCTGGCGTTCTCCTACATCCAGTCTTTCCAGGACCAGGGGTCTCTCCTTCCATCTTTTTAGAAATCTATTGATATGCGGATTGTGTCTAGGGTATTCCGAGATTCTGGGTCAATATCCCCTTATCAGTGACTGCATACCATGTGTGTTCTTTTGTGATTGGGTTACCTCACTAAGGATGATATTTTCAAGATCTGACCATTTGCCTAGGAATTTCGTGAATTCATTGTTTTTAATTGCAGAGTAGTATTCCATTGTGTAGATATACCACACCTTCTGAATCCATTCCTCTGTTGAGGGACATCTGGGTTCTTTCCAGCTTCTGGCTATTATAAATAAGGCTGCTATGAACATAGTGGAGCATGTGTCCTTATTGCATGCAGGTAAAGCCTCTGGGTATATGCCCAGGAGTGGTAGAGCCGGATCCTCCAGGAGTGTTATGCCCAGTTTTCTGAGGAACCGCCAGACTGCTTTCCAGAGTGGTTGTACCAGCTTGCAATTCCACCAGCAGTGGAGGAGTGTTCCTCTTTCTCCACATCCTCGCCAACAACTGCTGTCTCCTGTGTTTTTGATCTTAGCCATCCTGACTGGTGTGAGATGGAATCTCAGGGTTGTTTTGATTTGCATTTCCCTAATGACTAAGGATGTTTAACATCTCTTTAGGTGCTTCTCAGCCATTAGATATTCTTCAGGCGAGAACTCTTTGTGTAGCTCTGTACCCCATTTTTTAATAGGGTTACTTGCCTCTCTGGAGTTTAACTTCTTGAGTTCTTTGTATATATTGGATATTAGCCCTCTGTCAGATGTAAGGTTGGTAAAGATCATTTCCCAGTTAGTTGGTTGCCGCTTTGTCTTTTTGACAGTGTCTTTTGCCTTGCAAAAACTTTGTAATTTAATGAGGTCCCATTTGTCTATTCTTGATCTTAGAGCATAAGCTATTGGAGTTCTGTTCAGGAAATTTTCCCCTGTGCCCATATGTTCAAGGTTTTTCCCTAGTTTCCCTTCTATTAGTTTCAGTGTGTCTGGTTTTCTGTGGAGATCTTAAATGGAAAACTTGGTTTATTTACCATTATGGTTAAAGTTGTGCTGAGAGCCATTTCCTGGGTTTTCCATTTTCCTTCTCTAAAACAGTATTAAAATAATTGACTGGGCTAAACACAGACTGATAATATATCCATGTATATTCATGTCCATTTTCTAATTATTCAAGCTGGGACATCCACTGGATTTCAGTTCTTGTGTTTCAGTCATACCAGGGTCAGAAATTTTATTAGTGCAGAGGTTTGTCTTCTTTCTTACCTTAAATATAAAATGAGAGTTATAAAAGACAATATAAAAAATTCTACAATTATGACTGAGAGTCTCAAAGTTTCTCCTCTTTGCTCAGTATCCACTTCTTTGTTTCTTTATTTCTCTTTCTCAATGTGTGCCTTAATCTTAGGCACAGGCAGTTCATGTATATACTGTATGGTCTGTGACTTTGACCATATTTTCAGCTTCTCTTCCATGTAGATCTCTGAGCTTTAAGAGCATGCACCCTGGGAGTACTGGTCTACCTTGCTACTTCTGAGACAGGGAAAGGAACACCAGACACTTCCCAAGTTTCCTCCTACCACATGCACCACAGTGCCAGGGCACGTGATGGGGATTTCACAGGAGGGAGATCTGTGTGAAATTATCTAGAGTAGCTCATTCTCTGGGCATATTTGCAAGTAATTACTTTGATTAGATCAATTGAAATAATAAGGCTCAGCTTCCTGTAACAGGCTCCATTCCCAGGGCTGAGATCTTGCACTGGATAAAATAAGAGAATGTGAAATGACTTCTGGCATGCAGCTAGCGTCTTTCAGTTCATGTCTGTGAAATGCAATATCTCAGCCCCTGTCACCACATAATCCTATGGCCACAGTGGACTGTTCTCTGGAAGGGAATCAAAGGGGCAAACTTCCTTTTTTAGTTGGTTTTACTAGGTATTTAATTATAGAAACAAGTTACTAAATTCTAGAAATAATGACGTTGGAATCATATAGATGATATGTTTTTCTTTAAGAATAATTTATACTAGTTCTGTGATTCTATCTATATATTAAGGATAAAATAGAAGCTTCATCAAATGCTGACTTAAAATCACTTTCTTTACTGGCTCAGTTTAGACTTGCCATTAACAATCATTCTATCCCTTGTCTACTGTTTGTTTGAAGGCATTGAGACACACATCACCACTGGCATCTAATTTGTTCCATTTCAAAATGTTGTGCGCTTAACACACAATAAATCTCAATGTCAGAAAGGTGGGAAAGGAAGTTGAAGTCATTCATGGTTTGCAAATGATTAAAACCTACAACTTCTGTGACTAAAAGATGAATTACTTTACTTGTATGCGAAAAAGACTTTAGAGAAGGAGAGTGGAAATATGGAAAGGCAGAAGGGAAGGAGGAACAGAAGGAGGTGAGGAATGAGGAATCCAGCTTAAAGGATGTGTGTGAGCAATTGTGCATGAAACGTCAATGAGCCCATGTGTAGTTTATTGCAGATGATGCTTCTCCTGCTCAGTGTGCCTTTATCTCTCCAATCATCAATTTAGGCAGATTTTGAAGGCTTTAGACTCGGTTCTGGAAAGTGCTGGTATACTCTGTTTTGAATTTTTAATTAGGCCTATAATTATACTTTAACCATACTTATAATTAAGCTATGTATTTCTATTTAATTTGTATTTAATTTTAGTGCTTTTTTAAATATATACTTAATTATCTATTTGTATTTAACTTATATTGAATTGTATATTTATAATTAAATTATGATGATACTTTAGGTTGTTAAGGTACATGTTATTTTATAATCACTTAATCATTTATACCATCTTTTATGAGCAACAGATTTGCAACTTGGAAAAATAAAAAAGTCAATACTACCTGGAAATTTCAGGATATAACTTCCATTTTCCTTTATTAAAATGAATTCATGCTTGCCAATTGTGTCCATTTCACGGAAAGTAACAACTAGACAAAAATCACATCTTTTAATTGTCAATGTTAGAAAATATTTCTTAAGTCATTATTAGTGACATATATGATATGTTTTACAATTCTGATAATAATACATTATTATGAATAATTTCATTACTATTATTAATAACTCTATTAGTAATAAATAGAGATTGTAGAGGAATTAATAATGCAAATAATGCAGAAAGATAATCCTCCTCTGAATGGGGACAGCTCAACAAACTGGCTGAAAATGGATAGTTCATCAGGCTAGCAGACTGGAAAAACTTGATGCTGAAGTGGACATTTGCTGAAGGGCAAATGATCAGGACTGAAATTTTGAAGACCGTCAAATAAATGTTCATATGGACATTTGACTGTTAAATTTGTGGGATTGATGATAGTATCTGTTGTGAAATTTAAATTGTGCACAAGTTTTAGTTTAATCAGAAAGAGGGGAAGATAGAGAAGAATTTTAAGCTAGCAACATTGCTGTTCTGACTGGAATACAGACATAGTCTTAGTTCATACTTTAATCCTAAACAATGCAGGTAATGCAAGTTTATAGAAGCAACCATGCTTGAAACTGTTTTAGGGGCAGACAAAGTGTTGAATCAAAGAAAGATTTTGCAGAGTCAGAGTTAGGATCAAGCCAAATCTCATGAGATCAGTTAAGAAAGGGAGGTTATTTAGGAGCAGTGCAAGAAGAGAAAGTAGCATTAGAACTTAATTCAGTTCAGTGTAGTCAGCCAGTTTTGTTCAGTCAGTTGAGTTCAATGCAGTGAATTGGAGTGAGTTGAGAAACTGCAGTGAGTGCAGTGGAGTGGAGTTGAGTGCAGGTCAGCAGAGCCAGTGGAAACCAGAGAATAAGAAAGTGCCAGGAGA
Source organism: Tokudaia tokunoshimensis (assembly GCA_036184795.1). Classification (NCBI taxonomy): domain Eukaryota; kingdom Metazoa; phylum Chordata; class Mammalia; order Rodentia; family Muridae; genus Tokudaia; species Tokudaia tokunoshimensis. The sequence goes on from BTHU01000019.1 coordinate 20,091,366, forward strand.
CGAGAAGACATTGCCAGTCAGTCTGATGCCAACCAGAGCTATTCAGTGAGAAACAGAGAGAAGCCAGACTAATTCAGTCAGCTTGGAAAGAAGTTTGAATCACAACAGCTGACTTGAACCAACCAGACAGAAAGGATGAGTTTATTCACCTGTAAGCCTCCAAGATGACAATTACTTCAGGCTAATAAAATTTACTTTGATAAGAGATAAATTTTATAGTGAAAATGTGCTGAGTCTGATATGAGTTGATTGATAAAATTAATCAACATACCAAAATAATTTCCTACTGTGCTTCACCTCACATTCTATCTGTTATGATCTGGATTGCTCACTGATATTAAGGTATTTGTCACCTTATTAACTCTATTACATTAGAAATCCGTAAGGTGAACATTAATATAGCATATGCTTCTATACAGATATAAGTTTATCTATCCTTACTCTATTCTTATTGTTTCATTTCTTATAGTTATTATATCAATATCTTCTCCTTGTGTGCTATTTTATGTTTTTTTTTTCAAATTACCTTTAATCAATTTTTAAAGTTTAGTCATTTTCCACCTCCTTTTCTGCCCTCTGACATTTCCTCATCCCATTCCTCCCCCCCTGTCTCGAAGATATTCCCCACACCCTCACACCCTCACACGCTCCCACACTCTGACAGGCCTCCCCATTCCTTGGGGCCTCAATTTTCTCAAGGGTTAGGTGAATCTTCTCTCATTGAGGCCAGACCAGGCAGTCCTCTGGTGTTTATGTGTCAGGGGCCTCAGATCAGCTCATATATGCTGCTGGTTGGTGGCTCAGTGTCTGAGAGATCTTGGAGGTCCAGATTTGCTGAGACTGCTGGTCTTCCTATGAGGTCGCCCTCCTCCTCACCTTCTACTAACCTTTCCATAATTCAAACACAGGGTGCCTGACATCAGACCAATGTTTAGGTGCATGTATCTGCTTCTCTCCATCAGCTATTTGTTGGGCCTCTTGGAGGGCATCCATGCTAGGATGTACATGATCTACAAGTACATCATAGGATCAGTATTTGTGTCAGTCCTTGGAGCCTCCCCTTGAGATGGGTCCAAATTTGATTCAGTCATTGAACCTCCTTTCCCTCAGTCTCTTCTTCAATTTTGTCCCTGCACTGTGCTTTTTAAATATGAATTTTTATGTATTTTTTGAGATTTTTATGTATTTTTGTAGTTTAATATTATACAACAAATACCTCCCCCAAGTTCCCCTAGACCCTGCTCATCATTCATTCTTTCATAATTCCATATTCCCATCCTTGTAGACATAGTAACTAGCAGTGCATAAGCAATATGCAAACATTAGTAATTATTAATCCCTGTTTCTTCAGTGAATTTTATTGATAATCAAATTTGATAATTATATTCTGATAACATAGTTCCAAGGCATGATGTCTCGAATCTCAGGGGGAAAAACTTCTCAAATACATTTCAATGAAATTAGCAATAATTATAATGGACATCAATGTTAAAAGGTTTTTAATGTTGAATGTGTAGCACTTCTCGGTATTAAATGAAAAAAATCTATTTCATTGGAGACCTGTATAATATTTGTTAAATTGTTTTCCAATCTGTATTGTTTTTACTCAAATTTTAACTAAAATTCTGTAAATTTCAAAGTGGAGGTTGTCTAAAAAATATAAAGTGCTATATTTTCTATGCTACACTAGCATGTCTAACATGTTAAGGGGAAATTTTTGAAGATATTCTGAACTGTAACTTTGACATGAATTATTGGAAAAGTAATATACTAGGATCATATAAAACATCACACAAAAAAAACTAAAAGAAGAAGTTCAAGAATTTAGTAGTGATGTGAAACAATTTTTGAAATACAAGACTCACAATTAATCATAGAACTAAGGAGATTAGAGAAAGAGTAATCATGATTACAATATATTGAATGAAAAGCTCAGTCTACATTCAATAAAAAGGTAAAATATATGTTAAAATAAAATAGATGTGCAAATTAAAAAGATCTTACAATGGAAATTTCACAAAGCAATATGTTAAACAAATCAAAATCATATTTAGGAATTTAGAAATTAAGAGTTCTCATAGATATTATATGTACATTAAGAAAAATACCACAGGAAATGACATCTCTTACAGGACAAAAATAGTCATAGATATTAAACACTCTTAAGAATCCTGTATTAAAATAAATGCATATACTTCAAGACAAAAGTAAAATAAACTTACATTTTACATACATGCATGAAAGTGTACATATTTACATGAATGCATATTGAGACCAGAGATTACCATGAGTCACTTTTTAAATTGTTCATCTTATTTTTTGAAGCAGGATGTTTCACTGAATCTGAAGTTCCTTGATTGAGGATTACAGGCTGATAATCCAGACTCAAGGGTCTATCTGTCTCTGCCTCATCAGCAGTTGATAACATTATCAAATAACTGCTTATCTTCTTCACACAAAAATTAGCTTTCAAAAGCATAAAAATATACCACTTAATATATTATTGTTTTAAGCAGATTATAGAGAATGAAATAATAACTTAAGAACTAAGGCTCTTGATGATTTGGAACTATAAGAACTCACTGTAACATAAAATATATAAACTATCAAAAATTCATATAATATAAAGAATACAACTAAAATAATTCATAATTATTTCATTGATAATTCATTACTGCAACATTAATGTCAAATACTGAATGATAAGGAGTTGATTTACTACAGTATAATTCTTACAATAATAGGTAATACCACTCAAGTGAAGGGTCATTATATAGAAAGACTGGTTCTGTAGACATACATTTTTCATCTTCTAACTGGATTACTTTTAGAATAAACTAATAAATCATTATTTCCATATCAGAAAGAACAAATTTAAGATTCAATCAAGGGAGTAGATACAGTGAAGTTGATCAGAAGCATTTGCAGAGACACTAATAATTTCTCTAGGAGTGACAAAGATTGTTTCTGTCTTTATAGTGTTTGAGAAGAATAGTAGACACAGACATCAGGGCAAGCATTAATTATTCTGGCAATAGTGTAAAAGTTAAAAGTAGATGTGGAACAAAATTATTGAACTTATATAGCCAGTAATGGATTCTCAAGTTAAGGAAGTATAATATTTCATTTAATACCTTTACATTTATTATACATGCCTTTATATCAAGAAAATGGATGTTCAGTAATAACAATATATAATATTTGTAATAAAACTGGAATATAAGATCAAGAAACAGAGTTACCATTGTGAGTCAGAGTTATTAAATAAAAACATAATATGTGAGATAAAAAATTATAACTATGCTATCATTATGCCAGCAAGTTATATTGGAAGCTATTTATTGTTTTCTTTTATTTTTCAAAATATTCCCTATATATTTCTTTTAGATAATTCACTTATACACCAAATAAGATAGATGCTTATTATGGTCATGGAAGAGTAGTTAAGGGCAAGTTATTTAAAAATAATTTTTGAACCTGTAATTATTTGACCTTTGATAATATCAGTGTGGCCCTTACATTTGTACAAAAAATATGCTCTTCAAATTGGCACAAATACATCAAGAATCAAAATAAGTATCAGTGTTTTGTATATTGGTATTTAATTGCTTCTAACTACTTTTAAGTCTTATTTCAGTCATAATGTTACACTTATTTTCCAGAACTACTTCTAACTCTAATTAAATCTCTGCATCATGCTTCTCCTGGTTATTTTTATGGATAAGCATGTTTTCACTCATCAAAATGCTTTGCCTTTTAATTTCAATGAAATTATTTTCATAGTAGGGAATGGAGAAATAGATTTAATTCATAGTTTCTATTACATTATGTAACTCTATATCTTTCTTTTTTTTTATTTTCTAAGGTTTTTTTATTTACATTCCAAATGGTTTCCCATTTCCCGTTTCCTCCCTCCCTGAAAGTCCCTTAAGCCCCCTTCCCTCCCTCTGTTCCCTATTCAACCCCATCTCATTTCTCTGTCCTGGCATTCCCCTACATCCAGGGGTCTCTCCTTCCATCTTCTTGGAAATCTATTGATATGCAAACTGTGTCTAGGGTGTTACAAGATTCTGGGTTAATATCCCATTATCAGTGACTGCATACCATGTGTGTTCTTTTGTGATTGGGTTATTTCACTAAGGATGATATTTTCCAGGTTTGACCATTTGCCTATGAATTTCGTGAATTCATTGTTTTTAATTGCAGAGTAGTATTCCATTGTGTAAATATACCACATCTTCTGAATCCATTCCTCCGTTGAGGGACATCTGGGTTCTTTCCAGCTTCTGGCTATTATAAATAAGGCTGCTATGAACATAGTGGAGCATGTGTCCTTATTGCATGCAGGGGAAACCGTTGGGTATATGCCCAGGAGTGGTATAGCTGGATCCTCTGTGAGTGTCATGCCCAGTTTTCTGAGGAACCACCAGACTGCTTTCCAGAGTGGTTGTACCTGCTTGCAATTCCACCAGCAGTGTAGGAGTGTTCTTCTTTCTCCACATCCTTGCCAACAACTGCTGTCTCCTGTGTTTTTGATCTTAGCCATTCGGACTGGTGTGAGATGGAATCTCAGGGTTATTTTGATTTGCATTTCCCTAATGACTAAGGATGTTTAACATCTCTTTAGGTGCTTCTCAGCCATTAGATATTCTTCAGGTGAGAACTCTTTGTTTAGCTCTGTACCACATATTTTAATAGGGTTATTTGGCTCTCTGGAGTCTAACTTCTTGAGTTCTTTGTATATATTGGATATTAGCCCTCTGTCGGATGTAGGGTTGGTAAAGATCATTTCCCAGTTTGTTGATTGCCCCTTTTTCCTTTTGACAATGTCCTTTGCCTTACCAAAACATTCAAAATATTCCACAAAATAGAAACAGAAGGAACATTACCCAACTCGTTCTGTGAAACCATAATTACGCTAATACCAAAATCACACAAAGATCCTACAAAGAAAGAGAATCTCAGGTCAATCTCTCTTATGAATATCGATGCAGAAATACTCAATAAAATTCTTGCCAACCGAATCCAAGAACATATAAAAACGATCATTCACCACGACCAAGTAGGCTTCATCCCAGGGATGCAGGGATGATTCAATATAAGGAAGTCCATCAATTTAATCCCCCACATAAAAAATCTCAAAGAAAAAAAAAAACACATGGTCATTTCATTACATGCGGAGAAAGTATTTGACAAAATTCAGCATCCTTTCATGTTAAAGGTCTTGGAAAGATCACGAATTCGAGGCCCATATCTAAACATAGTAAAAGCAATTTACAGCAAACCAGTAGCCAACATCAATCTAAATGGAGAGAAACTTGAAGCAGTCCCACTAAAATCAGGGACTAGACAAGGCTGCCCTCTCTCTCCATATCTTTTCCATATATTACTTGAAGTTCTAGCTAGAGCAATTAGACAACAAAAGGAGGTCAAAGGGATACAAATTGGAAAGGAAGAAGCCAAACCATCACTATTTGAGGATGATATGATAGTATACTTAAGCGACCCAAAGAACTCCACCAGAGAACTCCTACAGCTGATAAACGACTTCAGCAAAGTGGCCGGATATAAAATCAACTCAAGCAAGTCAGAAGCCTTCCTATACTCAAAGGATAAGCAGGTTGAGAAAGAAATAAGAGAAATGATACTCTTCACAATATCCACAAACCATATAAAGTATCTTGGTGTGACTCTAACCAAACAAGTGAAAGATCTGTATGACAAGTACTTCAAGTCTCTGAAGAACGAAATTGAAGAAGACCTCAGAAGGTGGAAAAATCTGCCATGCTCATGGATTGGCAGGATTAATATAGTAAAATTGACCATTCTGCCAAAAGCAATATACAGATTCAATGCAATCCCCATCAAAATCCCAACACAATTCTTCATAGAGTTAGAAAGAGCAATTCAAAAATTCATCTGAAATAAGAGAAAACCCAGGATAGCTAAAACTATTCTCAAGAGTGAAAGTACTTCTGGGGGAATCAGTATTCCAGACCTCAAACTGTACTATAGAGCAGTAGTGTTAAAAACCGCATGGTATTGGTACGTGACAGGCATGTAGATCAATGGAACAGAATTAAAGACCCAGAAATGAATCCACACTCCTATGGTCACTTGATCTTTGACAAAGGAGCTAAAACCATCCAGTGGAAAAAAGATAGCCTTTTCAATAAATGGTGCTGGTTCAACTGGAGGTCAACATGCAGAAGAATGCAAATCGATCCATTCTTATCTTCTTGCACTAAGCTCAATTCCAAGTGGATCTAGGATCTCCACATAAAACCAGACACACTGAAACTAATAGGAAGGAAACTAGGGAAGAACCTTGAACATATGGGCACAGGGGAGAATTTCCTGAACAGAAATCCAATAGCTTATGCTCTAAGATCAAGAATTGACAAATGGGACCTCATAAAATTACACCATATCTTTCAAGCAAGTGAAGATTCATTCTGACTTACTCATTTCAGAATTCATTTACTTAAAAGATACTTATAGTTATATCTTAGACTTTTTCTAAATGTGCAAGCTGCAGAACTGTTTGAAAATAAATTATAGGACAGCAAACTATCAAACAGCTTACATTTACATGTAAAGACTCCAGGGGAGACAGGACAAGTATCCATTCACCCATTGTTGGACACTTATGAAATAGCAATGAAATAACTCCATCCAAGCCTAAGGCTGTACTTATTGTGATTATTTCCAAGCTCCTGGTGGTAACTATGAGGAAGCTACATCATCAAGAAATCCTACAGCATCATGGGGCACGATTCACAAAAGCTCTATTCTAGAGTTCCCTGTTAATATTTCAGCAGTTCCACTCAAGCTTTCCTTTTCCAGAAATCTTCAGGGCTTACAAACACTTAAGGAAGAACCTGGAAAAACATGTAACTTTCTACAGACTCATAGGTTTCATTAACATCTCAGTCTTAGGGATCTCCCTTCTCCTTCCAAGAGAAAATGTCTTAATTCACAAGAAATGGTTACACAGCACTTCACCAATCTCTTTCATGCCTACCTTCTTTCAGTTATATTTCTGTCATAATTTCTGTTTTCAGAATTGAAAGAAAAGTCTGACTGTGTTTGTCCACTGTGGATGAAAATTGCAATTTTAGGCCACAGCAACAGTCATTATTCTATGAATCTTGATTATTTGTGAATGTCCTCAGTAGCCTTAAAACATGTGGAGAAAATCCACTAGTCTTCATGGCGCTAGCATGTATTGGGTTGGGAAAACTACAATAATTACTTATCCATAATTTACAATTCTTCATGAACTATTCAGTCTTCCTTATTTTAACTATCCTCAAGGGTCCAGATTAGGTTCTCTAGCTGACTCAAACCCAAGTAGAAAAAGGGATTCAATTTTGTCTAATGCCCTTTGGCATCATGACTCTGAAATGTACAGGCTAGAATCACTGTCATGGTCTTTATACCAGTCACATCCAGTAGTTGTTGTTGGACAATCACTATTGTCAGTAAACATTCCAGAAATGAGGAATTATATATATCATAAATTGGGGACATAGTTTTTTATTCCTAGAACAAGCTTACATCAGTTTGTTCTTATTTTGTTTTGTCTTTACATGTAATCCTCATTTTGTTATTTATTCTGTCTTTCACTTCTTTGCAGAACTTTTATTAGTACTTTAAAGCCTACCAGATTCCCTTTAGTGTAGCGTCTTATCTTTATTCATGTCCTTTGTTCTGAGAATACTAGACACATAGAACTCTTGTTATTTTTTCTAAAACCCACATAGGTGTTATAGTCAACTTTAGCTATATTATGTTTTTTCTACCCTTGAATGCTTTAATATCTTATGAACCTTATGTCTATACTCCTCCAGATCCCTGAGAGCCACCAGAAAGGATACAAGCAACTTTATAAATTCACTTATTTCTAACTCACAAACAAACACAATAATTCTAGGAACAATGAACTGAAAATCAAACATACTACCACCTCCTACATGCTCAATTCCCTGATAATGTCTGTCATTCCTCTGCTGTAGTCAAGTTTGTCAAATTCATGAGGACCTCAGCTAGAAATATTCAAGTATCATTTTTGTCTCAAGTGTAGTATTTCATCAGTAATGTTGTTCCTCGTATTCCTTTATGTCATGCACTCTTTGTTTCAGGAGGGGATTTAGAATTTTCAAGTTTTCTTGGTTATATTTTTGTTCTCTTTTGGGGCTTTTATGCCAGCCTGTGTCTAACTAATCCATATGCCTATAAGCCCTACAACAAAACCTGACAGGAGATAAGGAACATTTGCGTTACCTGTTTAAAAGTGTTTCTCAGTTACAGAACTCAGATGCAGAGCATCCCCTAATTACCTCAGTTTCATACTCTGGCCCAATAGTATCATACAGAATCACAAGTATTCTCTGAAATAAAAGTCAAATATAAGTGGAAAAAATATCTCTTCTACTTCTTTCTGTCTTGTTGTATTGTCTAATTTGACTTATAGGTCTGAAGTTCTTGGGTCCCAGGAAAGCATTTTTTCCACTGACCTGATTTATACTCTCTGCTGCATATGCTGCTAGCTGTTAGAAATAGCAAGCCAGTATTTTCATTGTATCTTTTCTCTATTTCTTTTATCTAAACATATCAGAGCCTAGTATGAAGGAACATGTCTACATGACTTTTTTTCACTGCAATTTTTGCCTTATGAAGTTTCTTTCTTTCTGTGCAAGCAGGTAAAACTGAGTTACATATCTTACCATCCAGATAAAACATGACATCGGCCCCCCCATGGCCTTCTTTAGATTCCATCTCACATATAAATTACCTCCAGGGATTCTAATACATTATTTGGTTGGCAGAAAAGAGAGGGGCAGAATCTTTGAGTAAGAAAGAGACTTTGCTCTACTCTGTGTCCTTGTCTCATGAGCCCAGAGAATAAAATCCATGTACAACAAAAACTGTGAGATAAAAATGGAAGGTTTATTATAGAAAGAAAGCTCACAGAAGAGATATTAAAGATATATTATAGCAAGCAGGCTCTGGAAAGCATGCAAAGCTCCCAAGAGGGCTCCAAGAGAGAGAAAAATCCATTGAGCTATTTGTCAAGGGGATCTTTATAGGATTTATGGAAGATGCAAGACCAAGATTTGGATAATTTCTCTTGCAGTGTGGAGAGGTCACATAGTCTGGGTAAATTTCTATGGCAAAACCAAAGGAATGATCAAGTTATATTCAGTGCATGCTCACTTGATTAAGGTAGAGATTACTCTTTGAAATCTTCGATCATCTGTGATTTGCTTTGTTCACCTTAGAGTGTCTACTAAGACTAACATTGTTTAACACGGTATCTGAGATTGTATACGGCTTTCGACATTGGTGGAAACACTTAGGCATTATGTAAAACTATACTGTATTTGTTCCCATGCTTACATGAGCAATCTTCAATGTTACTTTATTGGGAAAATAAAAATGTCTGTAGAGAAAAAAAATGTAGTTACAACCTTTCTTGGCTGCCTCAAATCTAGTTCCATATGTATAAGGTGTTTTGTTGTGTTAGAATTCTTAAACAGGTAGATGCTTTTCAGAAGTCATTTTTACCCATAAATTAGTCTGCTGGAAGTAAGAATATATGAAGAATAACAAGGACTTATGTATATTTTACAGAGAAGGACTCTAGAAATGCAGACCACTCTGGAATAATGGGTAGGAGTCTCTGCTTATATGCTTAGTTAGCTAATTTCCAACCTTAAGCCCTAATATTTCTCATCCTATGTATTTAACCTTTCTGTTTTAATTTTAACATTCTTTTAAACCCTAACAACTCTTCATAGTGATATCCCCATTAGTAAATTTGAGGCATCTTCAGACATCTGTAGCATATCCCTTCTATTCATCAAAACTTTTGCAACCCTGTTCTCCTTGTAGAAAAATGGTGACTATGGAGTTTCATCCAGACATGCTTCACCTCAGATAGTATATTGTTTGTTCCATTTCGTATTAGTTACGTTGAATAACATGCCATCCCATAACACATAGGGGAAGGTAGACCTATTTATATTTAACCCCAAACACTTCAAATTCTGATGAATCAATCACAGTTATATGCCATGTATTCTATTGAAGATAGTATGTTCCTCCTTAAACAAACTATTTTTATCAGTGTAATAACTTATAACAGCTCAAAGAAATGAATTTATATGTGTATAGTTTGTTGAACTAATGCATTTGCTGGAGCAAGTTATAGGAACACTGATGGTTTTCATGTGGGTTAATACTATAAAACATCATCTCTGTATGACTGATGACTCAAAATATCTGTGACTTTGGAACTTCCTGGCCAACTTGAACACAACCTATCAAAGGGTATCTGCTACTTCATGAACTTTGGGGGTCTAGAAAGATATGGAAAAGGCATGTGAACCTTCTAACATCCTGGGTTTTATAAATTTTGTGAAGTTTCTGAGTCTCATCTATTTCAACAGCTTCCTGTGACTTATAAACCTTTCTTCTGCTTACAGGAAGAAATATCTCAGTCTGGAATAACTACCCCAAAATAACTGTGCTCTCATAACTGGATTTTACTTATAGGAAGTGAAAACATAAATTATTATGAAGATGATTTCAGATATTGAGATATTCCTAAAATAGTCAAGTAAGAAAACACTATAATAAGCAAAATGATGAAGAAAGGCTCTTGGTAATGTCAATTCAACTGTTACTTGAATGTCAGAAAATAAATTACTTTGACTATTTGCATATTCCATAAAAGGAAGGGATTGAAAGAGTTCTCAACCAGAAACAATGTATTAGCATTACAGAAACCCAGAGACCCAGAAGCCTACAGCCTAACCATGAGAAGCAAAGGCTAAGGATAAAGTTTTAAGTGTATTGTAGAACAATGAAATTCAGTTATGGAATAAGATAATGTTACTTAAAAGTCATATTCTAAGAGAAAATGTTGAGTATATTAGTTGAAAATCTTAGAATAAAGCATAATATTAATGTCAAACATCACTGAGATTAGAAAGAAATCAAGTAAATAGAAAATATAGCTAGCAGCTTGGATTGTAATTGGTAGAAACTGACTACCTTTTATAATTAAGTAATGATACAAAAAGAGAACTATAAAGTTATCTATAATATAGTAAGGTGTAGATCCAGAAACAGGAGACACATGCAGATGAAGAAGAAACCTTAGGAACTTAAAAAGATGATCCTATAATAATCCTGAATGTACCATGAAATTAGAGATTATTCAAAAGTATTTCTGTACGGATGTGACTCAGGGGGCAGAATATGTGAAAATATATTTGAAATTCTGCTTTTAAGCACAGCACAATGTATACTAACTTGGTACCTAAGGCCTGTAATCTAAGGACATGAGGGTAGGAAATAGAATCAGGAGTCCAAGGTCATCTTTAGCTAGATGGCAAGTGTAAGGTTAGATTGGGTTACATGTGTTCCTTTATTAAAGAGAAAACAAAACAGAAAACAAACAATGACAAGAGTATTAATAAATGGACCTGGGATTAATACAAATACTCACACAAAGCATGTCACTATTTGGAGATTGTTCTTCAAATAATCCATTAAAAATTATCCTTAATTTCACTTCAGAAAACTTCCTGAGGCATATCAAATAAAGCCAAAGCTATCAAAGAGTAAGAATATATGAAGTCTCATTATGTGTTCATATATTTGCTTTCTCTTTCAAATCTGTATGTACAATCCTCAAACCTAGTGAATATGTGATGCATATAGCTTGCTTTAACACCCCATGCCACATAGCAGAAGGCCTATCCTCGTCTGTATAAAAACCTCCTCTCCAGTTCACTTTAATGTCTTCCCTGTGCAAAGTAGAAGCCCTCTCTCACCACTCTTGAAATGACAACCCTGTGTCTCACAAATTGATTTCTGCCTGAGTTGATACTTAATTCACAACACTTAATGGTACCTGATGCAGAAAGATCAGGTCCAAGTACTAAACATCCTTTTCTGAGCTCAAAAAGATGGAAAGTTCAAGAGAGAGAAATTTGATTTGAAGATGTGTATTATGTGTGAATCCTATCTCCAAAAGAAAAGTTTTTTTCACTTTTCTTCAACAATAGTCTATTTTCTGCCTTTAGTTTGTTGGCTTTCCCTGTCCAGAGAGTTGACAAGCAGGAAAGATAATTTACTGATATCATATAAATAGATAATTTCTTCCCTTTATCTTCTGATAAAGCTACCACCAAGTGGGAGGTATAGCAGAAGGCAACAGTCAGAGCCCCATAAACTGGAACCTGAGAGAGCTCAGATCTTCAAATACATGCATGAAGTAGATTCAGAAATTGGAAGTGTGCTCTTAAAGCATGATCCTAGGGATATTTTTCTCCAGCAAGGCCGCATGCTCTGAACCTCCCCAAAAAGTGTCATGAACTGGAGACCAAGTGTTCAAATTCCTATCCTGTTGTGAACATTTCTAATTTAACCTCCCCACAGGAGATGGATACAAAAATCTTTTTTACATAAGATGCATTGATGATCTTTATACCTTTATTACCAAGTATTATAAATTGTGAAATCTAATTCAAAAATATTTTTATTAAATTCTCTGAGAATTGTAAGCTTAAGACAAACACAGTCATTGAAATAGTTTTGATATATTATAGTTCCAAAATGAACTGTAGGATGGTAAAAATTTTCTTGTTTTTATATTTCATATAGATACATGAAATCATGTATGCATATATGACAGAATGGAGGTATGAAATTCTCTATGGAACCACTGTCCTAATGTCAAAATCAGATGAAAAAGACAAAAGAGTGTGTTATGGACATTATAAAAATATCCTTTCAGACGAATATCCCTAAGGAATTCATAATACATACAATGAATATACACCATAAAAACCCTACTATACTGAACAGCAATAACAACAACAATAATAACAACATAGAACAATGTATTCCTTTTTAAATATTTGTCATCAGTATTTCTCCATGCATGGTGAATTAGACAGTGACTACTAGCCAACTAACTGTTCAACCAGCATGATACACACAGATGCTCGAAGCAAAATCCATTTCTTCATCCCACTTCCATTTCCATATATCCTGTTTTCCTCTAGTTATAAATATGAATTATCCATGTTTTGGGATAGAGTATTATAAAGATCTTTAGTCCCTTTGTTTTCCTTTTGTTTTTTCGAGACAGGTTTTCTCTGTGTAGCCCTGGCTATCCTGGAACTTACTCTGTACACCAGGTTGGCCTTGAACTCAGAAATCTGCCTGCCTCTGCCTAGCAATTGCTGGGATTAAAGGCGTGTGCCACCACTGCTCAACCTTTAGTCCCTGTGGGTGTTTGATTCAAGAATCCCAAGCCAAGCTACTTAAGATAGTCAAAACTAATTTTAATGCAATTTTCTCCTTCAAGTATACTTATAAATAATTAAAGAAGAAAGACTGGGTTTCTCTTTTGATTTGTCGGCTAGTTTTTTTGTAGTTTCATTTGCAAAAGGAATCTCATAATAGTTCTTTATAAAATTTTGAAGCATCTCAAAAATATCCTTTTATCAAACTTTCTACTACTTTGTATTTACTGTAAAAAATGAAATGATAGCTTAATGATAAGAAGGTCAAAAATTTCTTTCTTCTAATGTACATTTGGAAATGCATAAAGAATTTTAGAGGAGACCAGATATGAACTATGCTCGAATATCTAAAGAAAGAATCATTGTCAATATTTTTTAATAAAAAATTGAGTTAATAAAATAAGAATTCACCAGCATACCCAAACTGTAGGAAGTTGTTATTTGGATGATGATGGGAAACTGCTAAGTTGTCATAAAATAATAGATTTGGTAAGAAAATATTAAATTTTCTTTTAACAATATATTAATTTTGAGCAATTTTCAGAAGTAAAGTATTATTTTCTAACATTTATCTAACTGTAATGCATAAACACACAATATCATGTTCATTATAGTTTTATAAATATGCATATACAAATCTATAAATATTAATGCAATGCTTTCAGTATGGCTTTTGTGATTTCATGTATTACTACTTTGAATAGGCAATATAATTTTTGTTGTTGTTGTTGTTGTTGTTGTTTTTTTTGAGACGGAGTTTCTCTGTGTAGGCCTGGCTGTCCTGGAACTCACTCTGTAGACCAGGCTGGCCTCGAACTCAGAAATCCACCTGCCTCTGCCTCCCAAGTGCTGGGATTAAAGGCTTGCGCCACCACTGCCCAGCTGGCAATATAATTTTAATAAGTTTACATGAGGTTCAATCTGAAGAGAATCCCAAAAATGCTAAAAATTCACATATTCATTTATTCATGTAATCAATATATCTATATGTTTTAAGTTTGCATAAGTTCACTTGTTAATAATAATTGAATAGTTTGATAACTATGTTTTAATTTGTTTTCACCAAATAAGCAGAAAAATCTATGTGAGGTAGTTTATCCATTAATAAACTTTGAATTTGATCACATGGTAAAATAGTAACGATTATATAAACTTTTAAAGTATTTCCACAAATTGGAATGCACTCTTACCTGCAATATAACAAAGGCAGGACCAGTTACAGTGATGTAATCCTTCTTTTCTGGAAGTTGAAATGAGGAATGTATTTAAATTATTAATTTGATATTTGTTCAAGATGTTAAAATCTACAAAAGCTATATGTAAGTAGTCATAGTGATGAAGGACTGTAATTCAAGAACTTGAGGAACAGAAACAATAGGATCCAAAGTTTAAGGTCATCTTCAACTAGATAGAAAATTTGAAACTGGCCTTGAATATAGGTGATTCTATATCCAAACTGGGACAGGCTGCATATGCAATATATAAGAGTTTCACTAACATTTTAATTTTCTAATATATAATATATAATATAATAATAATTTGTTGTAAATGTATTTAAAATACTTTCTGATAATTATGCATAAAGACAATTTTGTTTTATTTTAAATCTAAAACATAAGACACAACTGTATCTTATTTCACTTCTATAATCAGGACGGACCCTTAACTTTCGTGTTATTTATAATTCATTCAGGCATATTCCTACCATACTAGGACATTTTAACTAAAATATGTTTTATAAAACAAAATTCCCATTCTAATATACATTTTCTGTTATTGGAATAATATTTAATGTAAAGAACATAATCATTTATTTTAAATGCATGCAGACTAGTAGAGTTAACTTGTAAAATGAATGTTGTGTTTGCTCCCCACCCCCCCACCCCCCCACCCCCGGTTCCTGCTTCTTCCCCAGGGTGCCTGGGTCCCTGCGCGGAGGCCAGGTGCCCTTCGTGAGTCCTGCTCTGAGCTAGAACCCAGCTCCAGCTGGCTTAGCTTGAACTGCCATGTTTTCCAACTTTGAAGGGTACAAGTAGGACTTCACAGTGCTCACTGCAGAGATCACCAGCAAGATTTCCAGGGTTCCTCGACTCCCTCTGTTTCATTAGGGAAACTGAGTGATCACTGTGCTGCTGAATTCGCCTCTACTTCAGCTCTGGAGCATACTGTCTAGAAGAGATGATTCCCTGTAGAATTGTGGGTAACTTCACCTTCTTACCTGGTCAGCCCGATCCAAGATGACAGCACTAACTTCTCTTGAATCTAAGTTGTTGCTCATCCTCTGTCCGGAATTTACCCCAATCTCTATGTTTATAAATAATTTTCTTCCTTGTCACATCCCTGACCTGTTCTCCGTTACTAGCGATATTTGCTGAAGCCAGGACCTCTGAGCCTCCATCCCACTCACCTCCCAAAGTCCCAGTTAGTTCTGAAGGAGGTGAAAGATGTCTTAAAGAGGTTTATGAGTTCAAGGATGGAGCAAGGAGAGAGAACCAAGGTAGCATATACCACGGAACTGTGTTGCCTCAGAGTTTTGCAAAGGATGATGGTCTCCTGCCTTCATGACACTTCACCTTGCCTGTTCTCTTCAATCCCACTTGTCTCCATTGCCCAAATATATTGATTTTGTTGCCATTGTTATCTGAGACTCTTGCCTTTGAATTGAGTCCCAGAAGCTCAGAGCACCAGGACATACAGTTGCATTTGGATTTTGCTCATTTTTAATTTTAATGTATTTTGCTTGTTTGTTTGTTTTTTAGCAGTAGAAACTTTTTGTTTTTTAATTCGGGCAAATAGCTTTAGTATTGAGAGACTGTTTTACAAAGTAATATCATCCTTGGTACGAAGTTGTGAAGACTCTAAGAAAATAGAATTTGTTACAATTGAGGTTTTTTTGCCTGTGTGTTTAAGGTTCTTACCACATAGAAGGAAACAGTTGAATTATTTTAAACAATGAAGTTATTGTTATTCCTGTTCTTATGTTTAGTGTAATGTGAGACTCACACACAGCAGCCATGATTTATTTGAAAGGAGATTGTATTGTTGACACTGTGGGACAAATGCATATTTGTTTGAATAATTAAATGACTTGAAAGTAAAAAATAAAAATTGCATAAGGATTTATAATCAGTGATACAAAATATATCATTAATACTAGAATAAAACTCAGTAGAGTTGTGTGTATAGAATCAGATTGGCCTTCTGCTGTAGACATCCAGAGTGTATCTCAGTGGATGAAACTTTGTCAGACACTCTCAATAATTAAGACAATGAAACAACTCAAGGAAATCTGTTTGGAATTATGTTTTGATAACAAAAACAGCAACAACAACAACAAAAACAAAAAGAGCAACAAAATCTTACACTTCTCTATAGAGCTTTGGCCATCTACATCAAGTTCTTAGTCAAGTTCTTAGGCATCTTCTAGAAGTGAACGAGCTAGAAGAAAAGCAAAACACATACACACACACTGCACATGCACACGTACACACACACACGCATATGCACACGCACACACAATAATGCTCAAAGCAGGATGTTTAGCTAAGAAAATGATGAAATAAGGTTCAAGAGCTTTCATCCAAGCTGATGGTTATGGATTAATTAAGAAGGGTATGCATCTACTGCATTGGTCCTCAGTGTCTCTGTCCAGCTCTGTTCTATAATGGTCACATATGTTCATTCCCTGATAATTCCTATGTTGCACTATAAGTAGATTCATGTCTACTTTCCTATATCTGTTGCTTTAATTTTACATATAATATTGGTCATCGACCCTTGAATGATCATGACAAACTCTTTCAGAGACTTCATCTAAAATATTATTTTCTTTCATATTGACAAAAGAACCTTACACTATTGTCAAAATTATTTTGGTTATAAGTAAATCCATTTTTACTATGGATATCATTATAGAAAAACAAGAAAGAAAGCATGGGGACTTAAAATGGGCAATCACTTCCAAGCCCAGATTTCTTCTCAGCAGTTATTTACCTCAGACACCACATTAGTTGCTAAGCAACTCATATTTGAATCATTCTTGTTAATTCTTAATATTACTTAAAGCTTTTAATGTAGTCAAAGACAACTATCTGAATGGACTATGCCTTCAGAGCATGTATTTAATATTAAGATAATACATTATATATGTTACCTATATGATATATATATATATATCATATATATGATATGATATATATATATATATGGTAAATAAGATAAGGAGAAGGTAAAGATAAATGAAAACAATCAATAGTGCTATACAAGGAAAAGTTAAAATCTGGTGACATATCTGTGAAATATGACATGAAAATATACCAGTCTTTCTAGGAAAAATCCAGATGACATATGAGATATAATTTCATTTTAATGATTTTCTCTCAGCCCTTTGGTTTACAGTCTATTATGACTATGAATCATTTTCAATTGAGACAACTGCCTATATGTGCATATTTTTTGCTGGTCTTAACTTTTTTCTGAATAGAATCATGAAAAGTTTAGATTGTCCAGTGCTTGCAGGCTAATAGGGAATCTTATCATTGTTTTATATGCATTGAGAAAAATCGAAACACTTGAGTAAGAAATGCACAACTTTCCATGTACATCATAGTTTAAAACATCTTTCCTATCTTTATCCCAAGTTAAAAAATATGCCTACTTGAAGCTACTAATTCAGATTTCCAGAACAACTGAGAATTTTACATACAAGAAATATCAAACTTATATAAGATGCTAAAGGGACCTTCAAAAACTATGTTCCTGAAGGAGGCATTTTCTTTATTATGCTATATATTAAATGACAACAACAAAAATTTACATTATCCTATGACAGAAATATACTACTATATTTCTAGGTAGTTTACCACACAGAACCCTTAACATAAATTGCCAAGGTGCAAAACCATCATTGACTCCTCTTGTAATACAGGCAGAAATGCAAGAGACCCATAGTTACTTCTTAACAACTTTGTGCCCAGAATGTTGAGCTATGCAGAATAAACACAAATGTAAATGTAAATGTAATCTTGGGGCATGACAGTGTTTCTTCACAATCTATAACTTAAAAGATGAAAGAAAGACAGAAAGAAAGAAAGAAAGAAAGAAAGAAAGAAAGAAAGAAAGAAAGAACAAAAGAAAGAAAGAAAGAGAAGGAAAGAAAAAAAGAAAGAAAGAAAGAAAGAAAGAAAGAAAGAAAGAAAGAAAGAAAGAAAGAAAGGAAAGAAAAGAAAGAAAGAAATTGAAAGAAAAGGACATCACACATTCAATGCTCTGTGCATATTTATGTCTTCTGATCTTAATTTATATCCTCTTGTGTAAAGCAGAGAGACGTGTGTGTGTGTGTGTGTGTGTGTGTGTAAAAAGAGAGAGAGACAGAGAGAGAGAGAGAGAGAGGATATCTGAGATGTAATAGCCGGCAAATGGAGACTGAGAGGCATGTCATGACTTATTCAGTATATACAGAACATCCAGGGAACTTTAGCCACCATTGTGTAATGCTATTCCTTGAGCCCTGTCCAGCCATAAAACAAGGATAAAGATGATCACCCAGTGCTTGTAGTGCAGACTCCAAGAATAAGACACCCCTTGTAGCTCATTGTTTCATGGAAAATGTAAGCCTTTGGTTAGCTTAAACCAAACCTTTGGTTTCTTACAGTTACTTAAGAATACACACCAAGATGAGCAGTCACTGAACCACCCTGTCCTAATCACTTCCAATCTTTGTTCATGAACATCACCCCTAATGTAAGGAGATCTCGAACTATACAATACACACTTGACAACACTTCACTATGAATATCAAATACTTAAGTTTGCATTGGGTACTGTTTTAGCACCAATGGTTCTGCTTGATTTCACAATGCTATTATTATTTCTAAAATTATAATTTATAAACTGTATTTCCATATATTTAGAGATATTTTAATTTTGGTATATTTTACCTTAGTCTTCCCATTTATCCTTTTAAAGAGATATCATTTTCCTTTATCTTTTAGTTCACTGTAAATAGTTTGTTTTTTCCTGAATGGTTATACTAGTACAAGATCTACGAGCTAAATATTTCTGATAAAATTCAAGAAACATATAAAAAAATGTTAAAACTGACTATTTCACAGAAAATTATACAGATAAAATGGTAGGTATAAAATGCTCCTAAGTTGATTGAAAGTAAAATTATAGATATTTTCTGATAAAATTGAAGATTTACATGAAAAATATTTCTGTTAGACTATGTTTTTTTGGTTGGGGAATTGAGTCCATTGATGTTATGAGATATTAAGGAAAAGTGATTGTTGTGTGCTGTTATTTATGATGTTATTTTTAAATCTGTGTGGTTACTTTCTTTTGGGTTTGTTGAAAAAGATTATTTTCTTGCTTTTTCTAGGGTGTAGTTTCCCTCCTCCTGTTGGCATTTTCCTTCTGTTATCCTTTGTAGAGCTGGATTTGTGGAAAGATATTGTGTAAATTTGGTTTTATCATGGAATATCTTATTTTCTCCATCTTTGGTAATTGAGAGTTTTGTTGGGTATAGTAGTTTGGGTGACATTTGTGTTCCCTCAGGGTCTGTATGAGATCTACCCAGGATCTTCTAGATTTCATGGTCTCAGGTGAGAAGTCTGGTGTAATTCTTATAGGCCTGCCTTTATAGGTTACTTGACCTTTTTCCCTTACTGCTTTTAATATTCTTTCTTTGTTTAGTGCATTTAGTGTTTTGATTATTATGTGCCGGGAGGACTTACTGGTCTGGTCCAGTCTGTTTGGAGTTCTGTGGGTTTCTTGTATGTTCATGGACATCTCTTTCTTTAGGTTAGGAAAGTTTTCTTCTATAATTTTGTTGAAGCTATTTACTGGCCCTTTAAGTTGGAAATTTTCACTCTCTTCTATACCTATAATCCTTAGGTTTGGTCTTTTCATTGTGTCCTGGATTTCCTGGATGTTTTGGGACAGGGGCTTTTTGCATTTTGCATTTTCTTTGACTGTTAGTCAATGTTTTCTATGGTATCTTCAGCCCCTGAGATTCTTTCTTCTATCTCTTGTATTCTGTTGTTGATGCTTGTATCTATGACTCCTGAATTCTTTCCAAGATTTTCTATCTCCAGAGATGTTTCACTCTGTGATTTCTTTATTGTTTCTACTTCCATTTTAAGATCCCAGATGGTTTTGTTCAGTTCCTTCACTTGTTTTTCTTTTCCCCATAATTCTTTAAGGGATTTTTGTGTTTCCTCTTTAAGGGCCTCAACCTGTTCACCCATGCTCTCCTATATTTCTTTCAGGGATTTTTGTGCTTCATCTTTAAGGGTTTTTACCATTTGAACCATGTTCTCCTGTAGTCCTTTAAGGGTTTTTTTTTTTTTTGTGTGTGTGTGTGTGTGTGTGTGTGTGTCTTTCTTGATATCCTCTGACAGCATCATGAGATGCGACTTTAAATCCAACTCTTGCTTTTCCTGTGTGTTGGGGTATCTGGAACTTGCTGTGGTGGGAGAACTGGGCTCTGATGTTGCAAAGTAGCCTGGTTTCTGTTTGTAGGCTTCTTGTGTTTACCTTTCACCATCTGGTTATCTCTGGTGGTAGTTGGTCTTACTGTCTCTGGCTGGAGCTTTTCCCTCCTATGGACCTGTAAGCCTGTATCTGTACACCTGGGAGACAAACTCTCTTCGGTGTACAGAAGTTGTGGAGTTGTTTGGTTCCATGTTGCAAATGGCTGCCAGAAGGGAAGACTTCTGTCCCAGCAGCTCCACTGACCTTAAACCCTGTGCCCTCCTAGCTGTACCCCTCCAGAGAAAAGGTGAAGATCTCACCTCCGCACTCAGAAGTGAAATCACTGCTGGGAGATCACTCTTTCCTGGCAGCCTAAGCATAGAAGGCTTTGGTGCGGACTTATTCCCTGCTGCAGATGGCGGCGGAAGGGAAGGCTCCTATTCCAAAAGCAACACTGATCATATGCTGTGTGTGCTCCAATTTGTACCCCTCCAGAGAGAAGGTCGCTGAATATATTCTTGAACTCATTTTCTCAAGGAATCATCATTTGACTCTCAAAATATTTCTTTAGGATTGCATATGCTAGTACAAGACAATTAAATAAATAAAAATATTTAGAAAACTATCACAACAATGTCTAAAATAATACCCACAAATTGAAAAAAAAGCAGACAAATGAGAACCACAATTACAGTACCAACAGCAAAACTAAAATTCTGAAGAAAGCAAAGCTACTTGAAGGGGAGCCAATGGCACAACAAATAAGAAGGTGTTATGAAATTCCAGGTATTCAGACCTACATTGATAATATTGTGACAAAATATAACCAGAGGATAATATATGCAATTTGAATAATAGCTGAAACATGGTGATTTTATGTGAAATATTTATGAAAAGACGAGCTGACCGAATATATTTAAGTTGAGTTTAAAAATAAGATGGACCATATTGAGAGAGAGAATTATCAGACAATCAAATGTATAATAAAAAATATAAAAAACAATGAGAGGAAAAAAGAAATAAAAAGGCAGGATAGATAACAGAAAGATCTCCATCTGATGTGGACACCCTATAAAAAGCAGTTAGACAAAGATGGAGAGGAAATCTTAGAAACAGCTTAAAATGAGAAGAGATTGTCTAACGAAATCACCTCAGCTAATCTAAGATCAGGCTTCTCAGAAGTGAGGGAAATGAAATTACAGGAACTCTAATGTGCTGACAGAGAGCACATGTCAGTGCACATGACAGCAATCAGGAAACTCTCTAGAACAAAACAAGTAAGCTTGCAAAGACAAGCTCAGAAGGAAACATGATCTGATAGCCAATAGCAGATTTTCTAACTTCAAATAACCAGTAACATAGATAGCTGTCTTAAAAAACAAGTTTGAAATGAAATCAGGGATTACACCCAACATCAACACTAGACAAAACAGTGTACAAGTTTGAAAACCTAAAATAGAGCGTATTAGAATAAACCAAGATAATTCAAGGTATAAGCTTAAAATATAAAATAAAATATTAACATCAATGATAGAAAATTTTATCTAGATAAGCATTAATTAGACAAAGAGTGCAATCGTTGATAGCAAAGAGTAGAAATAAAACAAAGGCATGGCATTCCAAAAAATAATTCCAGAAGATAAATTTTATAGCAGCCAGAATGGTTCACTAATTATAAATTACAGTACATGTAGAAAATAATAAAAGGAAACACATACCTAGATAAATTATGTATGAAAAATAGGGATGTTTTCATGACTGACACATATACATGACCTTACCAGAATACCAGATCTATTTTAAAAGAAAGCCTCATGATAGAAAAATCTGGGTTAATTTGATAAGAATGTAATAGTAAAACAGACAAAAACAAAAGCCATAAAAATAGCATCATGGCATTTGAGTCCAGAAAATATGACCATCTTGGGTAAGGTAGATTCTGTGGTGACCTAAGAGAACCCTTGTGAGTAATGAAGGTGTATATTGCATCTTAGTGTATATAGAAATACGAGGCTGCATGTATTTTCAAATATTATACAATTCAGGCACATAAATGTATATTGTATTGTTGAAAGATTTTTATTAATAAAATTTACTTTAAATGATATGAGCATACACAATTTACACAAGTATGAGAAATACCTGCTATTTTACTAAAAAAAGAGTTCAAGAAATGCACAAAACAAAAGAGAAATATGTATTTTGGGATCTGCATATGCTATTATGTAAATTACATGTGGTACATATGTTATTATTAAGTAAAGCAGCACGAAAAACTGAAGAAATTTAAAAATAATTAAACCGTGAACTGAAAAATAAAGAAAATAAAGTACATAATTATTTTTCTAAGTATAAAAATTACAAAAAACAATGTAAAACGTAATAAGAAAAGAAAAGACATTTTTCTAGTTAGAGAAGTCTTTCACTTAATGAGTGAAATAATTAATTCCTTAAAATGTATTTGAAGGTAAGTTGTGGAAACACTAAAATAGAAGAATATACCTCATGACCATTTCTCAGATTAACATGGAAGCCCAGAATAGTCATGGATCTATAAATTAAATCTCAACACTAAACAAACTTTGTCACTAAAAAATTATAAGCATGTAAAATTCCAGGACATTTTCTTCCATACTCAAATAAGATACTATTTTGATTTTACATTATCAATCTCCCAAACTGTTGAAAGGATGTGTACTTGTAAGATTTATATATATTCTTCATTGGCAAACTATAAATATATAAACAGACCAGGGCCCATTTGCAATCATGGATATAGAACCATAAATGATAAGTGTTAGCAAATGAACAGCACAATATATAAATGGTATGTTACTTCTTAATCCACTTAATGTTGGACTAGCATTTCAAATTAAGATCATATAAACAGCACACTAAATGATTCCCAAGAAAAATAGGATTATTATAATATACACAAAAACATTGCAATGAAATTTAATATCCTGTTTTAATGAAAGCTCTGTAGAGGAAGGAACAGAGAGTTACTTTTTTTAAAATAAAATCTGCAACACAAATTTTAGTACAAATATTATACTTAGTAGTAAAACTTTATTTCATTTCATTAAGTTTAGTATAAAGATATATATATTTAACTGATGCTAATATATATTGTTGTTTCTTCACAGTACATTAATAATAGTCTTAAATGAGAGAAGGAAAATTCTAATTATGTATGAATTGTGTGGATAACAAATGAAAATAATTATTAAATCTATTACTATGATTAACATAGCATGATTGATTTAAAGAATTAAAGCATGAAAATGACTGTTTCTAATTTTTTAACACTTCCAAAGTCTGTCTCCATACTTTCTGACATCAAAATTACTTATAGAAAAACTAAAATTATAAAAAATTTTGAACACCTGAGGAACTTTTAGGACCATACTGTAAGATGTAAGTGAACCAATCAGTAGCAATGTATGATTAAATGTCATTTACAAGACTATTTTTCTCTAATGAATCTAAAATAAAGTAAATGAATATAATGTGTTAAGCATAATTATACATATTTACATGTATGAAAACATTTCAAAGGGATAATGTAATGCTGAAATATATACATATGATTTAATATAATAAATAAAAATAAATGAAACAAAATTACAAAATATTGTTTATGAGCTCATGGTCCAGGTAAAAGTAATTAATTACATGCCGTCAATATAGAGTTGAGTATTACAAAACTCATTTCTCTCTGATCTGGATTAATTGAAATAACTCTTCCTCTTTTAAGGCTCTAACTGCATCCTACTTTATAGTTTCATGTATTATTTGTTCTCTAATATGTGATAGTAAAGTGTATGAAAAGTCAGCTTTATGTTGCAAGTTACTTATCACTTGCTTTTCTCTCCTATTCCAGAGAAATAGGGTGTGGGGTGATGGGATATGTCAAGTATATTTTATAAATATGGGTTAATATATATTATTGAGAAAGTTATGTGATAGTAACCTATATATAATTATATATTTGTGTGTGTGTTCTGGACAACAAAAAAGTGAAACTTAGAAAGTAAAATAAAATAATAACCATAGTAGTATTTACTGAATACTTTTCTATTTTTAACTGAGCATTTACTATAGTCCAGTGGTTTGAAGTTTTTCAGTTGATTATTTTACATACTAAGATTTAGCATTTTCCTGTATTTCTTTAAGGGATTTATTTATTTATTTATTTCATCATTAAGGGACCCTATCATCTACATAAGATTAGATTTTAGGTCATTTTCTCATGATTCAGGTGTGTTAGGATATTTAGGGCTTGCTGTTGTAGGATAGCTGGGTTCTGGCGGTGCCAATTTGCACTGGCTTTTGTTGACTGTGTACTTATGCTGGCCTTTAGCATTCTGGTTATCCCTAGTGTGACAAGCCTGGTATTCCCCCAAGGGAGCCCACTCCT